>NW_023590575.1:0-30487 GCF_014843425.1 Jatropha curcas
AAGGGGGGGGGAAAAAAGGGAAAAGGAAAAATTGCAAAAAAAAGCAAAGCCCCCGCCCAGCCTGGCGGCAACCCTGCCGCCCCCAACTTTCCCTGGGCAAGGCCTGCCGCCCAGCCGCGGGCGAGGGGCTTGCCAACCCGGGCGCGGCGAGGCTGCCGCCATAGCGGCCGGGCGAGGCCTGCCGCGAACCGCGCTGGGCTGAGGCCTGCCGCCCCAGCGCGCGCGGGCCCTGTTCGCCCCGCGCGGGCGGGGCCTGCCGCCCAGGCCGGGCGGGCGAGGCCCTGTCGCCTCGCGCGGGCGAAGGCGCTATCGCCCAGCGGCGGTGCGAGGCTCTCGCCCGCGCGGGCGAGGGCTGTCCCGCCCGCGCGAGCGGGGCCATGCCGCGCGCGCGGGCGAGGCCAGCCGCCCCAGCGCGCGCGGGGCCTGATCGCCCACGTCGGCGAGGCCGATGCACGCCCAGAAGCACAACGCGGGGCCCCTGTCGCCCCGCGCAGACAGCGGGGCCTGGCCCCCACGCCCTAGACAGGAATTGGACACACCAACAGGAGAGAGACCACTAACGCGCCCCAGCACCAGGCAGGGCTCCAGCCTCACCCGGCGATCCCTGACTGAGGACGGCAGCCTGCCGGAGCCCTCCCCAGGCGGCACCGCCCCGGCCCAGCGTGGGCGGGGCTGCCGCCCCACCGACAGGGAGAGGGAGATGCCGCCCAGAAAGGCGCAGCTTGCCGGCGGGGGCTGCGCAGCAGAGGCGGCAACCTGCCCGCCCTGGATGCGGCGCGAAAATGAAGCCTATAAAACAGGCATTGTATCAGTCCAATTTGGCACCCTGTCTGTATTGACGGACGATCCTTCTCGGGGACGTCCTTATGCGTTTTACTTTAACCGCTTTTTTTGCATTTAATTAATTTTTATTTGCAATTTTTATTGTGATGATTTGACCAATTTAAAATTAAACAAATTAAAAGTTAATTAATATTTCCTAAAGCGAGGACCTTAATCTGGAGTTAAGAGCAGTCGTGCACGATTAATCAGGTATATGTATATAAAACAAAACATCTGGCCTATTTAATTGTTAGCACTTTCAATGGCATATTTCTCTTCTACTCTTAAATAAATTCTACAATTGCAATAAAATGCGATCACGTCATTATTTTGGGTACAAATAAACTGCCCTTAATTAATTTTGATTATAGCTTAAATGCCCGGTTAATCAATAATCGTGGTATAAAAGTTTAAATTCCGAATAAAATGGCTAAAAGAGCCCTAGTTATTAATAACTGACGGTTCAATTGCCTTATTCGAACAAATCCGGCTTTAAGTCCAATAATCCCAATAATTGGGCTAAAGCCTAACAATCACGGTTTCGACAATAAATTGTGATTATAGCCTCGAACGCCCGGTTAATTGATATCGGGCATTAAAGCCTAAAATTCCGAACCCCACATTTTTCTGGCAACTAATTGCCTAAACAATAACACATTTTGGCCAAGGAACCTAAAATCAACCATTTTTAGCAACAAATCGCTTAAAATCAATCTTTTGGCAATGCCTTAAATCAAAACCATTTTCGGGCTCAACTGTAAAAATCCAACCATTTTAGCCGGTCCAAATCACGTAAAATTCGAGCATTTTTTGGCAAAATGCTTTAAAATCAATATATATATATCTGTAAAATCGACAATTTTGCAACATGCTACAAAATCAATCAATCTTTGGCGAAATGCTAAACAAAAAATGCACGAGAGCTCCACAATCATGCATAACAGGCATACACGACAAAAATGCACAAAGGGCAATACACAAAATGCACAAAGCATAACACAAAATCATGCACGAAAGCATACCACACATCATGCACAAAGCATAACCAAACACTGCTATGCACAAAGCATAGACAACACTTAAATGCAAAAGCATGAGACAACAACATGCACAAAGCATAACACAGAACTCAATGCCAACAAGAGCATACACACTCATGCACAAAGCATACACACTCAATGCACAAAGCATACACACCTCCATGCAGAAGAGCATGACGCACACAAAATGCCACAAAGCATACATACACTCATAAGGCACAAGAGCATACACACTCATGCACCAAAGCATATACACACCGCCAATGCACAAAGCATACAACACCACTCATGGCAATTAAGCAATACACCCCTTCAAAGCCCTTAAAAAGGCCTAATCGAACTAAGCGTTTGACTTTGATCTTCTTAATTCAGAGTACGACGGAAAGTACGTAGGCACGTTCGGGATTTCAACCCGAGGCGGCAAAAGTCGAAATCACTCAAACATTTCATATTACATTCTTCAGCATTTGGCAAAGCATGTCATCCATCGTTAGTTCGTCAGCATGACATAGTCTCGGATCCACCTCGGGGGTTCGTAGATTGTGCCTTAAATCATTGGAGGATAATTAATTCTAGGGTACTAGGTAATTAAAAATTGGCGAGCTCACTTAGGGTTTTTTCCTTAGTTTTAAACCACTAAAATAATTAACACTACAAGCGTGGCGATCACACACTCCACGTGCATTTTCTCTCATTCATGCATAATGCATCACTGCACTAATGACATTTTGGGGGAAGGGGTTCCACAACTTCAATTCCAACTTCGAAGAGATCCGATTCATTGAATATAGATAAAATTTATTCAATATTTCCTGCGTTCCACATTTATATAGACAAAATCACTTAATTTCGAAAACTATAGTCAAAGATGGCAAAGTCTAAAATTAAACTGCTTGAGTTTAATTTATTTAAAGTATCAACTTTTTATAAAAAAAAGAAACGTGGGCAGATAAAAATTCAGAATTATTGCATTAAATATGACCGAGCTACCATTAATACAATTTAATATCTGATACGTTGTCTGCTCTTTGTTCGAATGCAATTGCAAAAACCCAAGTTTTGAATGTTTCAGGGACGTAAATATTGTATGAAGGAAATTAAGTTTATGTAAATACAATTGTGAATGAAAATGAGCTTGAGTTAATATAAGTGGGGGCATAAATAGTTGTGTGGCAAACTTTCTGTAAAACTGGGATAAGTTTTTGAGATAAAATTTTGTGCACGACTTTCTTGATACAGTGTGAATTTAACATTTGTTTTTGCCCAGCGAATTTAAACGCATACCCCGGCGGTGATGTCTCCGAAGTCGGTCTGTAAGGATGAAGTATGAGCCTCTTGGCATTTCAGAAAGAAGCATATTTTTACTTTAATTTTTTGTTTCTCTATCATTTTTTTTTCCTGCCATTTTTTGGTCCAGCAATCATGCTACAAAAGCGCATTAGCGCCGCTGTAGAATTGGTTCGAAATAATACCAATCCAAATTGAAAATCCCAAATTCGAATTTCCGAATTGTAATGGAATTTGGAATTTTGAAATTTTAAATAAAAATGTATTTTTTAAATATCCTGTATATGGAGATTGTGGAATGAAAAACATAATAGAAAAATTTCATATTCACGATCTAATCATGTCGACATTTTTATTTTTAATTTTTAATTTTAATAATATATTTTATAATAATAAAATATTAAAATGAGTAAAATAGTTTTTTTAATTTTAATATTAAAGAACTTAAACCTATGTAGTTTAAATGAAATATTTAAATCATAATAAGAATTAATTTAGATTTGAAAGTATCCCAAAGTGAAAATAAAAAAACGAAGGATGCTTTAATAAAGTCACGATTTTATATTATTTATCATCGATCTTCTTGAGTCTGTTCAAGTGATTAAGAAAAAGTATTAATCCTTTTTTTTTTTTTCCATTGTAGCATGATAAGAAAATTTTCTTTTTTGAAAGATCAATTTGAAAGTTTAACATTTTCTATAATGAATCCCTCTCTTTGACCTGTTTTTTGCTTTTAATCATTATTTCCCTTTTTAATTTTTCCTTGTTTTTTGAATTTTATTATATTGTCACAGACCCGAATTCCGTGGGTCGGACCGGCACTAGGGCCCAGGTAAGCTAAGGCCCGCCCAGGGCGCCGTAGTGAAGCCTGAGAACACACTAGAATCTATTATCTCAGTACTACCAGATTTCAACAGTTAAGCCGCAGTATGATTATAAAAAAAATAAACCTCAATATTTTTATTAATTTCTGGCCCAAGTTTATCTTCTTCAACATTCTAATAGTTCGGAACAGGCCAATTAACAATACATCACATTTCTAATATGAGCTTTACAGAATTATTTTGTCTATGTTAATACACGACTAAAATTATATGTAAATCCTAACAACTTGCGGAGTCCACGTAACTCTTGGTAACATAGCTTTGTACAGCACAATAATACATAGGAAAAATAATTGTGGAAACTAGAAAAAACTTTCTCTATTGTCCTGCGCCGAAAGAAACAATAGCCCTATAAATTGGATTTAAAAAAAACTTTTACTCCCTGAAAACATCAAACAAAACAATGTGAGTTTTCTAAGGAGAAATAGATATTTGCACAAACCACGCAAGGTCACACCAAATAGTAAACAAATCAATCTAGTCATAGCCGACTAGTTATAGCAGTGCCACAGCCAGTCAAACAAAATGGCACATTCACCAGCACTCACAATCAATTAAACATCTGGTACATCTCTTCAATATAAATCACAATCTTCGTGGAATTAGTCAGTGGAGTCCACCGAACCCCCGAATGAGGCTCCTCCTCGGCACAGATGGCTCATCCTCTCACCAGCGATAGAGGAAGGTGTGTGCGACCAAGGGACCGATCCCGCCATACTGGCCCGGACCGGTTCTAATCCTCAACTTGACCACCCTCTCATTGTTTTTTCTAATCCTCTCTTTTCCTTTTCATACCAAACAGGAAGGCAACACCGGTGGTCCTACCATCCAATCTAGATCATCAAGCGCTCACCACAGGGAAGGCCACCCTGCCTGCGGGCTGCAGATCCAAATCTAGACTGTCCGGTGGCGCACGACAAGAAGCACCAACCCGTGGTTTAACGGTAAACGGATAACGGTAAGGGTGGCAACCGAGGGCCGCCGATTCGACCAGTTTACCGCGCAGCTAACGTAGTTCATATATTGGGATCATATGAAACGTAGAGGTCTCACAGTCCCATGGTGACACCACTTCATCCTTCCACAACAAACAAAGCACACAATATCAACACAGCATATTAATCAAGTATTGCAATTAAATAGCAAGCATAATTAATCAAATAAACATCGTAATGCAATGCACAATGTAGACATACCATTCTCAGATGCAAATAAACTAAATAAATAAAAAATTAACATAAAACAAACAATATGAAAATAATATAATTGAATAATTAAATGAATTAATCATGATAATAATAAAAATAATCAAGAGCACATTTATTTTATTAAATATCAAGTTATAGAATTAATCTAAATAAACTTATTAATTATGTGTAGCCTAAGGTTCTACTGAAATTTCGGCAAGACATTTTTCCCTAAAATGGACTATCCCACCTATTTAATGATGTATCAAAAAATCTTCATTCAATATCTAACCTCACAGTTCAATACAGCCCATCCGTCGGGCAATCAATCGAAATCAAATACACCATCCCGCCTTCCAATTAATATATCGAGAGGCGAAACCATCAATTTACAAATTAAAGACCCTTCAACTATTCTACGAGAACATTATCAATAATTCTTTGCTTAAGGTATAAAATCAATATCACTAACATTTATTAAAGTTCTAGACTAACTATTAATAACTAGATATTTTCATTAACTTCCCAAGTTAGTAAAATACCTTCTACTAGATAACTCAACTCGAAACTTAAAAACATAATAACTAGAAGCTTCAATAAATTTCTCTTCTTAAGCATAAAAATACCACGTTCTAGAATAACTAGAAGTTTTCAATTGAATCGTTAATTTAGCAAGAATATTGCTATCAAGCGAGGCAGTAACCAAACACTAACCAAAATAAGAGTATTGAAAATATAACAATATAATATATCATACATCTGTTTCATACCATTATTTAAATGGGTACGAAGTACCTGAAATAGCGACTGTGCTAAGAAAAATATATTTTTCCTTAAACTTTGAAAGCTCATATCGGCACTAAAAGAACTTGGTTTTAAATGACTTCGCATAATTCCCATCCCAAAACACTATAATTCAGAAAATCAAACATAAAATAATTACTGCTACTCAAGGATTCAGTGTCACTATTTATACCCATAAAATATAGTCCCCTGGTTCTTGCACCATTTTTTTTTTAATAAAAATTTCAGTTTATAATCCATTCAAATTTTGGAAACAATTCAAAGTTCCTCCTTCCTAGGGGGGAAAAATATTCGAAGAACGATTTGACCCATAAGCTAACTATTATTTTTAACCTAAAGAATGCTTTAATTCTTCACAAGGATTTATAGATAACAATAATCTAGACCATCACCAATATAGGAAATCATTTAAAATATATCCAGAATTTTCAAGAGCAAAAATTCAAAATTTCTATTCACATTGCCTAAAACAGTAGGCTAAATTATAAATTCCTGCAATAGATCAAGTACTAAGACGATAAATGTTGCTCGTCATTACATCATGCTATAGTGCGGTATTCTTAACTAAATGCCCTTGTTCATGCTAAAGCTTATCCATTAACTTAAGGCTAATAATTAAACTAAGATAGAGAATCAATTTTTTTCCTTAAAAAAAATGTATGACAAGCAGGACCTAGGGTCTAGATTAAGTGCAATAGCGTTTTATTCACGATTCAAAACTCAATCTTTGATCAAGGAATCATAAATTAAACGGATGAAATGTTGGGGATTGACTTACTCAAGCTGGAAAATGGGTCGGAAACTTAAGGTGAAAGCCAGATGACGGCGAAACTGTCTCGAGTGAAACGGAATCACGACTCCGCTCGTCGATTCCATGCTTCGCCAGAATTGGAAGAACGAAGAAGGAGAGGGAAGAAGTCGCCGTTGATGAAGGGAGGACTGGACATTCGTTCGTGGTGACAAAGGCCCGCCGGAAAAACAGGTGGGGAGGAAGAAGAGAGGAGGGTCCGCGCGCATGGCGCTGGGCGCAAGGATAGAAGAAGGGAAAGCAAGAGAAAAGAAAAAAAAGGAAAAAGAAATCTTGGGGCTTCTAGACCATTTCCGTCGATTCGAACCGGTTTGGTCTAATTTAATGATTTGCTCGATTTTTGCTCGTTTAACAGGTTTTTCACTTGGTTTTTCAAAGCTATTTGTGTGGTTTTCGAAAAGATCAATTTGGTTTTAAGAGGCCGGTTCCGATTTATTTTAAATTATTAGTTTGGTTCCATAATATTTTCTCCCTTAACTCAATATAATAAAATATGAACAATTTATGATATATTGATTTTTAGGAAAATGTTATTTATATATATAACATAAAGATTAATTGCTGGACTTCATATTATTAATGAAAATTTAACGTTCTCGATTCAAAATTTTCGACATTATATTTTGGGCTTGGGCCCAATTCGAAATTTAGGCCTCGAATTAAAGACTGTATACATTTACGCCCACACGGTCAAAATTCCCGTTTTTTATTAAATAAAAATCCAAAGATTTCAAAAAATAAAAATCGGGGGTGTTTCAATATATCTACTGCTCTTAGTCGCATAATTTTTTTATTTTCTGTATTGTTATTACTATCATTACTAGTTAAATGGAAAGTTGTTTATCTATCTCTTAGTCGCATAATTTTTAATTTTCTGTATTTGTTATTTATTCATGTACTAGTTAAATGGAAAGTTGTCCAAGTGATGGTATGTCCTTATTTCTCATCATAAGCTTGAATTATATTATTTTATTGTAAATTTTAATTATAAACTTTTAATTTTATATTCTAATTTAAAATAATTACATTGATTTTTTTTGTTAGATTTAAAATTTATATCTAAAATAATGTCCATAATGGACTAGATTGTATTGTACAATTGAGAAATTTAGAATAGCCCGAATTCCAAACTGAATTTTCGTAAAAATAGTATGGAACGAAATTTTAATTTTTCGAACAAATTTTTAGAACGGAATATGGAATGAAATTTTTAATTCAAAATATTTCGAAATGGCAGATCGAAATGAGGTCATTCCATTCCCATACCGTTGAAATTGCACCTATAGGCATTCGTGTGTGGAATTCAAAGCTCTTTCATCATGAATTCGGATTGAGAGATTATATTATTTCTTAACTATATTTATTAAATATAAGGGACTAACGGTCAGAGTGAGCAGCATTTTCTGAAGTTTGAGCGAATCAAGAGGTTGTAGAGTTCAGATTAAAGGAATGTTGACATGGTTGAGGAAGTGAACTTATGGTTTATTTGGCTCATAGTTCTGTGATATTTAGGTTATAATTAGTAGGATTATTTCATTTGAAAGAGACAAATGAGTTAAATAACTTGGCTCCAAATTAAAAATTTGCGACAATAATTTCCTTATATAAGTGTCCCATTTTTAAATAAAAATTAAACTTTCATCCTTTTACTAATTAGTTGCATATGAGAGGCAAATTATGAAAATATTTAATAAGGATTAAAAATGGGCCTTTTAAGAGATAATGAAGCGTGGGATGTTGTTGTAACCGTTCATCCTTTAATTATGGGTATAGGTATCAAATGGTAATTAAATGGGAATAACAATTGGCAGTGAACATATTTGACTTTCAAAACAAGCATCTCAATTAATGTTTGGGGGCAAATAGCGGAAAATTTTGGATAAAAATATTATTGATTTAGTGCAAGGTTTATTTTTTTGAAGAAGATCAAACTAGAAATTTCAGTTAATTGCAAAGTTGTAATGTAGATATGAGATACAGGATCAATATATTTATATATATTTATATATATAATAAACTACACAAAAGATAAAAAGAACAACTTGATTTAAAAGTATCTGATTCGACAATTGACAGATGATAAAAAATAATTTGTGCATAGGCAATACGCTGCTCGCAGTTGGTGGCTAATTTCATGGCCACTGTTTGGACCTCCATAAAGTTCTTCACTTTTTGGTTATTCTTCATTCCTTCATTGGAAGAGGAGAGATTTTTGTTTTTGACGTTGTCAAAATCAACCCATAATGATGATAACAATAACCAGAACTAGATCTGAAGAATAAAAATGTTTAATATATAAGGCATAAATCGCCGAATATTTGAGGTGACAATAGTTCAGATATGTAAAACAGATATTGAGGGTTATTTGTAAAAAAAAAAAAAAAAAAAAAGGGAAAGGGTGACCACTGGTGAGAGCTTCACTGTGGCCGCCCATAGGAAGAAGAAAAAAACAGTTTTTAGGTTTAAGATTTTGAGAGAAAGAGGAGAGAAAGGGGGGGGGGGAGAGCGCCTCATAAATTTTTTCCCCCCCCTTTGGGTGCCCGCAAAAAAAAGTTAATTGTGTTCATAATAAATGAATCGGAGGAAGCCATATTTTTCAAAAACAATAACAAATTCTAAGAATACTACTATATTGTGATTGAGGATTTTCCAAACAGGGGTGCAACCTATGCACTCATTAACAGCTCTTTAAATAAATCTCAATTATTTATAGAGAAACTGCAATTTTAGATAGAGCATATTAATTTAACCCCAACTCCAAATTTAATATAGTTTAAGCCAATAATAAATTAAAGTTTCATACACTAATTAAACCTTTCTCTATACAACCCGCCAATATCACTTCTAATCTAAATTTTACTTCCCTCCAATTTAATTTAATTAGTAATGTTTTAACGATCCTTAATTAACTATTTTAAAAAGTTTTCTTCTGAATATCATGAGAAGTTTGTCAAAACTAGTAAGGATTTTCAAATGAACGGTTTTGTTTCTATAAAAAAACCAAATGCTTTTTTAGATAACGTTTAAAGAGTACAGAGACTTATCAGCTGATAAAAGTATTTTAATGCTTTTTATTTTCTTTTGATTATCTGTGGCATCTGTTTGAAACCAGTTTGTGAGTTTTTTAAAATTGGCTTAATATTTTGGGTATTGTTGGACCCATTTTGTGAATTTTATTTGCGACGAGAGGGTTAATAATTTATGATCTGGGGCGTAATTTTAAGGTGGACCCAATTAATAAGTAGTTTTTCGAATTGATTAATTTACTATATTAATTAATTCACTATATAATTAAATGTAATTAATTAAAAAGAAAAAAAAACCAATAAAAGATGTGATCTGCAGTTGTGGAAGCACCTCCTCAAAGCGGTTTAGTTTTCATGGTACAAGAAGATGGGGCACCAAAAGGGAATTAATGAGAACGTGTGTCCAGTGGACCCTTTTGGTAACCACCAGTGGAAGCTTTTTATAAAAGGGAGCAAGGAGAAACCCCAATAGAGAGAGCAAACAAAAATCCCCCAACAAGTTCAAACAATCAAAAATCAACACTCTCAAATGAAAAGTAAATTAGTTTGTTAATTTTCAAAGCATTGTCTTTATTTTTCTGAGCATTGTTTATTCTACTATTTCTTGTAAATTACAAAGCACTCTTTTTAATCAAGCAATCAAATATTCTTTATATTTCAAGCATCAAGCTTTCCTTTATCAATTTTCTCTACTCAAAATTTACTTTAATCGCTCAACCGGTGAAAGCCATATACTAGGGTCCAAACCCACAGCCTAAAAGTCAGCTCATGCGCAACTTTAATTTTCAATGGTGGTACTTCACACACCTGGCACAATGCCCCCGCAAAATTCAACTAAACCAAGCTGTCAGCCAGTGGATTTTCGTGCTTCTTTTCACAATAAAAAAAGGACCAACAATCTTTAGTGGCACGCTCGTGTGACCCGCTTTTTATGCATTCCATTTACTGAGTTTTTGAGAGAACACCATGACATCGAAAAAAAATCATTCTATTGTGAAAAAGGAAATTGCTAATTTGGGTTCTAGAATTTTGGACACGATGACCTATAAGGAGGTAGGCCCTTAGAACCTTGAAAGAGGAATCTCCTCATAAAGAAGGAGAAATCAATTCTCTTGCTCAATCAGCCTAGAAATTTGCAAACTTACCTCTGACGATCTCAAATAAACGCTCAGGGTAAAGCAATTTTCTGTTTTCCGAAGTGATGTCTCTAAATTCTTCTAGATGTTGAAAGCAATGTCGAAAGAAAACAGAGGCAAACGATGGCCTAATTTGCTGCAAACCATGAATATTTTTTCATGGAGAATGGTCACTGAGAAAGAAGAATTGGATGCTTGTGGATTCACACCATCCAAATCAATCTCCTACCTAAGCAAGTCTTTTGCTAAGAAGGGGATGAATCTTTCATCCAAGTGTGGCAAAGAACTTAAAGGGAACTGCCGGTTGAAAGTCCCTTGGGGGGCACTGATAGTGGACGTGCCTCTACTAAAAGGAAGATGGTGTCAACCATCACATTGGAAGAGAGGAGCTGATGCACCTCCCATCAAGGCCCCAATCCAACCAGGCCGGCCACACTAGTCAGGCCTACAGTGACTCCGAACATCATTTTTTTGGGATTGCTAGTCCTAGTAAACTAACCAGGCTGTTCATATGAGGCTGAGGCTTCTCATGCTCCTCAGTTCGTTTGACAAGCATTGGAGGAGCCCAGAGGAACTAGAGTAGTTGCCTTAATGCAGAGCTCCCCAGATACATACACAAGTTTTTACTATGGTTCCTTAAAAGGTTAGGGTATAATCCTGTTCCTTAGATTCGCCCAAGTCACCATGGAATTTCTAAGGGGCGACTGTTGTTGACGGCGTGTCTTTATGCCCCCACCGTACCCATGAGTGATAACAAGGACGCGGAACATAAGGATCATGGTTTATCCGGAAGTCTTTAAACCAAGGATCGATTCTAAACCATTCGAAGAAAGGTCGACCTGCGCACTAGGTTGCGTTTCACGCAGCTATAGGGCGGACGCATTGATAGTTGGCGTCACGATCCAATTAGGGTGGATGTCACAACCTTGAACAGCCGACAAATATATGGTTTTTCCAATTCTGTTTTGGAATACGTGGCGAGATCCATAAAGTAGTTGCGTCACGCAAGCTCTCGGGTTCGTCACGCAACTTGTTCAAGGTTTGCGTGACGCAGCTATGTTCAGTTGCCACCTACCCATATAAATATACTGCGTTTTTATCCTAAACAGGGGACTTTTTGGAAAGAGATTTTTAGGAGGAAAAACGAGAGAGAGGAATTTTAAAGAAAATACATTGCACACGGCCTGAGGTTTTTCTATTAGAAATTCTTCTGAGTTATCTTGAAGAAAATCAGCCTTAGAGATTAAATTAAGATTGAAAACAAAAATCAATACAAAAAGAAAAAAAAAAGAGAAAAACAAAGAAAAAGAGATTTTTCAATTGAAACTTGACAAAAGACTTTCCTGGAACTTTTGAAGACCTTACTTCTCTAAGACGTCAGCATTGTGTGCAACCCTTAAATGCTGAGGGTTAGGGTAAATTATCTAAACTTTTTCTGTACTTTTCTGAGTTATTAATTCGTTTTTATCTATTTTTTTGTCTTGTGTTTGAGTAGCTTAATATTGATTAAAAATAGTATTCCTGCCTGTTATGGACGTATTCTGAGGTATATTAAAAACAAGATCTTGATAAAAAAGAAAACGTGGAAAATCAGGGTTTGTTTTAAAAAGGTAGTTACGGAACCAGAGCAGTTGCAGTCACGAGCTTTTGTTCTGTTCATGTCCAAAAGACGTTGACAATTACCCTTAACAACCCTGACTAGTTTGCGTGACGGCGAACTGTTCGTGTTTATAAAATTTTTATTTTGATTTTATTTTCTTATTTAATATATATAACGATGATGATTTGAAAAAGTTTTTTCCAAAGTCAACGAACAACTGCGTCACGCGAACCTTTAGGTCCGTCACGCCGTATTATATACTATAGTAACAACTGCGTGACGCGACTTGTTCTACGGGGTTCAGAATAATTTTTATTTTTTTAATTAATATAATCAAATGAATATTAATTTTTTTTTATATATTCGAAAGAACAACCGCAATAAATGGGCAAGATTGCAGTTTAATCAATTTAAGCACTTAATAATTTTATTTATGCAAATGAATTACGTTTTTAGGGTTTATTATGATTTTAATTGGGGTAGAACTGTATTTTAGTTCAGATTTGTGGCCCGCCCTTTAACCAAAGGCAAGAGCCGGGTCTTTTTATTATTTTAACTTGATTGCTATGGGGTTTTGAATGGTTGAGTGGTCTTGAATGATTATGAATGCAATGACATGAATTCATTTGGGAACGCACTAAAATGATTTTCCAACATAGGAAGACTTGTTCGATTTAATTTTAGGTTGGGTTTAAATGTAATAAATTGGGCTTTTCTAAATTAAAATAAATTAGAAATTGTAGGTTAAAAAGAGGCCAGTTTTTCAGGCATAGACTAACACGGGCCGACCCGTACCCAATTCCCTTACCTAGAATCGCATTGGTGGCCTGACCAAGTCTTTTAAATAATTGGCCTTAAATAAGAGAGTTAATGAAGGAGTTAATTGAAACGGACCATTGCCCGAGAAAAATGGGTGGCGACTCAAATTTTAATAAGACTGATTTATCGGCATTGTAAAAGGTTAGAGATACATATAGTAATAAAGATTACAAATTTTTCAGATAATTAATAAAAGCGAGCGTTTCTTCCGTGTTGCTCGGCAAGGGGTGGCTGCGAAAACAGAATTAGCGACAATTCAACTGGGGATCGAACAATCCAATCAATCCCAGAGGTATTATTTATTATTTAATAACTAGATGGTTTGCAAAAATTAAGGGATATATAACCTACAATTTTCTTAAAAATAAATTTGATATAATAGAAAGCCGTTGGAAAATTCTTTTAATCGTCCGTTATGTGCTTTTTGGTATTTTATTATATGGAGGTATGAGGAGTTACATACCGCATTTCCTCTCTTCTCAATCCTTTCTAGACCATAATTACCCGATTCGGTATTCTTTTGTTACTTTAGGTGGAGTCAGCACCTAACCAGAGATTTTTAGGCACACCATACAGGATTAGCAAAATTACCAAACCGCAAGCCTAGTACCATCTAAAGGATCTTAGAGAGTAGGCGCATAAAAAGCCCGAATCCTGTTTGCGACCTCAGACTTTGTAGCTTAGACTAAGCCCATGCATGTAGTCGAAACCCTAGTTACTTCCCCTAAGGAACACCTGATTCTGGTTTGCTGTTTATGACAGAATATCTATAGAGAGAGATTATATACTGAGAGAGTAATCATCAACCCCCTATGGTTGTCGAGATTAAGACCAAATCCCTAGGAAACAGATGTCAGAACTTATTACAAACCGGAATCCATGTGTGGGAGAAATAAGGGTTGGAGCGATGCATTTCCTACGACTATGAGATACTGAATAAAAGGTTATATTGGACATTCCATGCACCACGTATAACTATTTTCTTTTTCAGCCATGCACATTAATAAGGAAGAGCCTGATTTTCGTATGGACTTTGACCTAGAATTTTGAGACTGGAAACTCAAATTCGTTTTGTGACATAACATAAATGCAATCATTTATAGTGAAAATCAATACCCAAAAGAAAGGGGGTATACTCCAGGGGGTTGCGATTCATTGTTGTAATTCTCAGCATTTTCCGTGCATTATCTGAAATGTAAAGTGAAGAGATTGAACAAAATTTGTTTCAAAATAAGATCCTGTCTTGGAAACATATGGTTCCAAGGCAAAGGATATAAAAAAAAAAGATAAATAAGAATAGCCCGTTTGGAAATTCTTTCGCCATTCCAAGACAAAAGTTAGGGACTTGAGAGAAAATAGCCGACTGTAAAATCAAAAAAGGAACATCGACGACAATAATGTCACAAATGTCTGAATACAAAATAAGTTATTGCAATGTTATCACACGAATTTTGGGTCCAGATACGATATAGATAGAGATCTTTATTTCCATACTGATCTTAGCACATTAGAATTGCTTCCCTCAATCCATGTGCCTGCTTTTCTCATGCATAACATGCAGGTACCTACTTAACATCAAGTGTTATATCTATTAGTCACAATGATCCTTCCCGGGAGAAGTCGCTTCGAGACGCTTTGGCACCGACGCCGCTGGTCCAACCGTTTGGTCAGAGTGTACCAATCCTCCGAAGCCTACTCCAGTCCAGATTTTAGATGAAATACTATGTTGAGGACTTCGACATTCTGATTCGGATTTGGTAGAAATGGCATGACAAACTGCGATGCCGATCGGCATACACTTTCTCTCCAGCCCAGATAAGGAACCATCACAAGAAATAATAGCTGCTGCTTTTGCCCAAAGAGGGCACATCCAGGTTCCTCCTACCTCAAACGCAGGGGTTTGGGACGAGGGAAAATTCCAACAGAGCCCACTTCAGAATAATCAGGTATCACGCTGGTAATCAGCTGTCTGCAGTTGAAGAAATGTCTAAGCTAACTAGTTTGCAGAAACTGAGGGACAGAGTGGAGAAAATGTCTATGGCAAAAGAAAAGGACCCAATCAACTAATTTATTTTGATTTCTTGCATCCAACCAGAGTTCATTCACAAACTTTCAAGCATACACATTCGAAGGGTTAGACGATCCACCCTGTCTGAATTCCTCCCGGGTCATCATCAAATGATCGGTCAGACGAGGAAGATGTCTTAAGGGCATTTTCCTCAAACACTAACACAAGAGTTACCCCTGGAGATGGTATGATGGTTTTGACATGGAGACAACAAAAAAATTGGGTTAAGTACAGACCAGCCTTTTTTCTGAAAGCCCATATTTACAAACAGGAGCGGATAGTATAGAAATTCGGTAGCCTACATGACATTGGAGAGCCTGAGGCAGGAAAAGGAGTGAAGAAGTTTCTTTTCTCGGCATTATTAATAGGAGGTGGAGAACAAAAACTGTTCACATGGTGGTCCAGATAAAGGACCAAAGGACCAAGAGCTAATCAGGATTTTCAGCTTAGAAATCTCCTACACTCTTCAAGGAGAGAATGTTGGCCCAACCTCTCACTGAATTTTGGCACTCTAGTTCAAGGGCTGAATGGTTTGAATATCGAAGAGACTATAACAAGGATGAGAAAGAAAGAAAGAGTCAAGGTTTTTTGGTCACTATCATCCTCCTATCACTGATAGAAAATGCCGGAGTAGTACCCAAAACCAGTCAGGGTAGTAAGCAAACACGGGGGGGAGCTGTCAACGAGAAAGTAAGAAAGGGAGTTCACCGATCTAGGTAGAACTTTGAGCACGGTCCGTGAGATCCGCATTAAGAACGGCGTGGTTGTCCAACTACCTGTTAATCCAGCTAAGCCTGTCGGGTTAGGTTTATGGACCGGGAATGCGAGTATCAACCAGTGCCGAGAAGGGTCATGCTGACTTGATGACTACTTCAAGTAAGGCATGACATATCAGGATCCTGATAGACAGTGGGAAACTGGATTACCAAAACCTTTTTGAAAGGAAATAAGCGAGCTAAAAGAATAATTCCATTGCCACAATGAACCAGTACAACTAATCCACCCGCATAAAGTCCCTCAAGCGGGTGGATCCAGTTAATGCAAAATTGGGGAGTGGTTTTACCGGAAGAAGCTAGTGTTTTGGCAGAAGCCGAGTGAGGAGGAAAAAATTGTGGGGAATGCTGAACATTCTGGGAGAATTTGCAGCAGTGAGGAGGAAGAAGAGAAGAGGCCTGTGAAGATAGAAAATTGAAAAGAGCATCACAGTTAGAGGTGGGTGAAGGTACCTAGAAAGTGAAAAGATGAGCAGAATTCAGCTGGCTATTTTAGAAAAGTTTTGGTTGATCAGAAGATCAATGGGTACTAACAGGTCAGTGATGAGGATGTAAATGAAGTTTGCATCCAGCACGCTTAACCCGAGTGGGTCGTTGTGTATAATCCAGATAGTAATGCTCAGGGTCTCAAAGAGAAAAGGAGTTTTGGCTACTGATGGATGGGAAAGAAGGCAAACAAATAAAGGGAAGAAACAGCCCAAGGAAAAGAAAAGAAGATGGAGAGAGTAGGAAAGGTGCAAAGAAGACTACTGAAGTGGGCCCGAAAGTAGTTCAAAACAAAACAACTAGCCGGCGTAACAAGCAAAATTCAGTATTGAGCCAGCTGCCAGAGGACCAAGGCTGATATTCCATGGTGGGATTTACTGGATAGCCCTCCAAGGAAGACAGAGAGTCTTTAAGTTAAGAGGCTACTGAACAATTTGTTAGAAGTTCCTTGCCAGGATCGAGTGTGGAGCATGAATCAATGTGTATAGCGCAGGAATTGGTGAGAATCAACCTTCTTTGAACTTCCGACCTCCCTCTGAAAGGAAGGAATCCTTCAAGCCTCTGTAATTCAGGTTGCTATTAATGGGCGAGAAACTCGAATGTGATGGTGGACACAAGGGGTTCGGCGATTGTGCGTATGCCCACTGAAGATAGTCTGTTCCAAATTCAAGATAGAGGAATCGGAACTTGAAGCCGTCCAACCATGGTAGTAAAGCCTATGACAAGTACCATGCGCAATGCCTAGGCGGCACTTTCAAGGGCAGATTTCGACAAGGACTATAGAGAGTTGGGTAGGATTGTAGTCGTCCTGGATATTTTGCCAATTAATGATCTACTGTTTGGGAAGACATGGGCTCCATCCTCTAGGTGCAATCCTGTACACGAGTGGCACCCAGCAAAGTTTAAAGTCCCCTGGGGCACCTGATGGTGGTCACCATCAAATGCACAAGAAGATTTGAAATGTGTCAGCTGTAGAAGGTTTGGAGGCGGTAGTGCCTTTGTCTGGTTTTTTCAGGTACCATGCATTTGACTGAGATAATCACTAGAGAGTAAGAACGTGCAGTAAATAGGAATGAGTTCTTTTTCTCGTAAAATGATGAAAAAGAAATGCAATGGGCAAAATGGCAAGTGGACTAGGCCGAGAGTTTACAAAGGAAGGTTGAAGCTCTGCTGCATCAATCAACATCTGGCATTGGACAAACAAGATCGCACACAATGGACTGGGTTTATTCAGAGGGTAAAGAAAGAAGGAGAAATGAAGTCCATCTCCGGTAAGAGAGCCAGGTGAATCAGATTTTTTCTATTATCCAAGAAGCTTCAGGGAATTTTTAGAGCAGAGGAAAAGGAACCTATCCTGGCCTTGGAAATTTTTCATGACAGATTTTGATTGAGGCAGCTTGATCAAATCTCCTGAACCTTCCTTTGAACAGTTGGTAGAAGGCACACAGTTCATGTAGGTATGGTTCAAACAGGCAGTTGGCATAGAATGGTCACAGAAAGATACCCTTGAGTTTGAAGATTCTTGGGGATCGGGGACGAAGCTTCAGAATGGTTGCAGGAGCAAAAGGCAAAGGCAGGATCCCTCCCAGTCAATACTATCAGCAAGCTGAAGATGCTGAAGAAGCAGAAGAGAGGTGACGAAGATTGAACAAAGACCGACTGAGAGGCAAAGGAAAAAGCTACCCCAGGAAGCAAAGGAGGCTCCAGATGCTGATGAAAAGTGATTTCAAGCCCATAAAGAGACAGTTTGTGAATGAAATTGTATTGAACAGCTATTAATCCTGTCTTTTGTTTTTTCTGATTATTGTTTTGAGATGATTGGATGGTTTCCCTTATATTTCAATCAATGAAGTGAATTTTGACTAATTTGTTTTCCTTCTTGTTTTCCTGATTGTCCACGTTCATGCATTGATTATACCACGCGCATATTTGACATAAAATGTCATTGCAATCATTTGCTTTAAACCTAAGCACCACGAAGATTCCCCAAAATAAATCGGAAATCAAGATCGGACTTTAAGCCTGAACTTAGACAGGATTCCCAAGAGTGCATCAAGAGGAATTCAGAGGTAATTTACTTGGAGCTATGCCCGAAACATCGCCAGGAATCGACAGGTCAATCGCAGAACAAACTTCATTCTACCCGACGACCGAGTAATTAAGCCAGTAAAGCAAAAGAGGAGGCGTGTCAGACCAGAATGCAGACAAAGATCAAAATTGAGGTCCAGAAACAAGGTATGTAGTTAGATGCAGGATTCTTAGAATAGTACAATTATCCGCCGAGTGGGCTAGCCACATAGTCCTGTAACTGAAGAAGATGGGAGAATAAGAAAGTTGCATTGATTACAGAGACCTAAATCAGCCTCACCTAAAAGATGACTTCCCACTTCCACACATAGAATGATTTTGATTGACCAGTGCCTACGTCTTGAGGATTTGAATGGTGATGTTGTATCTATCATGCGAAACGGATTTCTCGCGGATACAACCAAAATCTGATGGCCTTTTCAGTTGATAAGCATAAGACTGCGATTCAACTAGCCGACTTTGGGAACTTTATTGGCTATAATGGGTGAATTGCCATTCAGGACTGAAGAATGCCGGGGGCAAACATATCAAAGTGCAGAATAGCTACAAGCAATTATTAGTCATGATATGATCCATAAAGGATTGGAGGTATACCGAATGTGGATGAATAATGTGATCATGACAAAAAATGCAGGAAGAAAACAGAGGAATGCTGAAAAGTTCTCTTCGTACGGGTTTAAGTAGTAAGCAACTTAAAGACTCAATCGCCAAAAAAGTGCCGTATTTGGAGGTAAACGAAAGGGAAAGTTGTTAGGTTTTGTGGTAGGCTAACGGGATTGAGGTTGACCCGGACCAAGATATAAAAACCATTCAGGAATGGGAACCGCCAAGAACAGAACGTCAGAGTGAGAAGCTTCCTTGGGGTAAAATCAATATATTAGAGCAGGTTTATTTCTAGGTGTGGAATACCTGCAAATTTTTGAGGCTCGAAAAAACCTAATTTTTCTGGACTACGGACAGTCCGAGCCGGGGTGACCAGAAGGGCCATTTTGGGAAGTTCACCGAGAAGTATGCCAATTATGGGTTACTTAAAACGTCCGGAATCGTGGTCCCGAGCGAGGTGTTCGCGGAACAGGTCCGGAATACTTTTTCGGAAGATCGAACTCCTGAAAACTCCTCTGAAGTGAAAGGCCCAAGGGGCCCGGCCACGCCGAAGCACGGCGGCTCCTGCCGGCCGGACATGCCGGCACCTGCCGCCTTGGCCAGCGCGGCGAGCAGCCGCCGTCATCGGCGGCACCATGCCGGCCGGCTGCCGGGCGCACTGCCGCCCTAGGCCCGTTTTGGCCTAACCTAAGAGGCCACTTACTCTCTTCATTTTTGGCCACTCTGTCGTGTTGACAGGACGATCTTTTCTCCTCAACGGCTTTTTGCGATCTTTTACTGCTTTGCATTTTTAATTCAGTCTTTTTATTTTTTTAATGTGTTGTGATAGCTTGGCCACTAAAAATTAAAACAAATCTAGATTAATTAATTAATATTCCCCAAACGAGGAGCTTAAAATCTGGAGCTAGAAGCGGTCGCGCAATTAATATAGGTATTAACGAAACTCTGCCTATTTAATTTTTAGCATTTTTCATGCATATTCTTGCCTTCTACTCCGATTCTGAAATTAAAGTTGTTGCATAAATGCATTCACGTCATCAATTCGGCAAAATAAACTGCCTCAATTAAAACAGAATTGAGGCTTAAAACGCCCGTTAATTAATAATCGTGGTAGATTAAGCCTAAATTCGAACAATATTGGCTAAAGTGTCTAGTTAATTAATAGACTATGGTAAAAATGATTTGCCTTATTTTCAAACACTTTCGCCCTAAAAGTCCAATTAATCAATAATTGTGACTAATGGCTCAGAGTTCAAATGCAACGTATTTTTTTTGGCAATAAAATTGCCTACTCTAATTAAATTATTCTGGCGACAAATTGCCTAACGGCTAATTTCCGATTTTAGGCAAACAAAATTGCTTTTAAATGAGAATTAACCATTTTTAGCGAACAAAATCGCCTTAAAAGTCAACATTTCGGCAAAAGCGCTTAAATCAACATTTTTCGGCTCAAAGCCTTTAAACAAACCATTTTCCGGCTCAAAGTCCCCTACCTTAAAATCGAATAATTTCGGCAAAATGCCTTAAAATCGATCATTTTCGGCAAAATGCCCTAAAATCACCCATTTTCCGGCTCAAAGCCTTAAAAGTCGACCATTTTTTTTGGCAAAATGCTTAAATGAACCATTTTTGGCTAAAAGCCTTAAAATCAAATGCATTTTGGCGACAAATCGCGCCGACAAAAATCAATTTCTGGCAATAAATAAGCCCGAACATCAAAATTTTGGCAAATAATGAAGCCCAAAGTATCACTTTGGCGAACAAAATCGCCCGACAACCATTTTTGGCCCAAAATGCTTAAAACCAATATTGTTTGGCGACGAACGCCCTAATCGAATCAATCGATCCTTTGGCAAAGATGCCTAACCAAAACATGCACAAAGCATACACACACTCATGCATTAAGCCATTACACGCTGTCAAAAGCCCTTCAAAGAAGGCCTAGCAGTACGTTGACTTTGATCTTCCAAATTCAAACGGAAGTACGTAGGCACGTTAGGTGAATTTAACCTCGAGCGGAACAAGTCGAAATCAACCATAAACATTTATTTGGTCCAATTATTTCATTTACCCTGCAAAGCAATTCTCATAAGGTTTAGTTTCAACAGCATGACATAGTCCTCGGGTATTCCCACCTCGGGTTCCGTAGACGCATGCTTAAAAATTTGGTTAATGTTAATCTAATAATGTAGGTTAGATTAAAAATTGAGTCTACTTAAGGTTTTTTTTTCCTAAGTTTTACCCTAAAATAATTAAACAAAGGTGGCGACTCAATACATTCATCGTGCATTTCTGCCCTTAGTTCAACATGCATTGTCAACATGCTCTATGATATTTGTGGGTATGGGGTTCACACTAGGTTTAATCCATCACGTTGTGCTTCGGATTTTCAAGCGTACTTGAAGAAAAAAAACCAAAAAAAAAGAAAAAAATAACTTTTTTTGTTCCCCCCCACCCAAAAAAAAAAAACCCCAGTCCAATGGAACGAGACTGCCAGATAAGCCTTTGATCACCATAAAGAAGTATTTAATGAATCCACCAGTGCTGAAGTTCGCCTAGAGCCGGGAGAGCTCCTGATCCCTGTATTTAGTCTATAGAAGGATGCCAGGAGTTGGAGCAATGTTTGGCACAGCGACCGCTGCTGAGGAAGTAATGAAAAGGGCTATTCTATTTACATCGCAACAAGAAACTACTGCCATATCGAGGAGAGTACAATTTGGGTAGAAGAAAACGTGTATGCAGTGGTATGGTCTATAAGAGAAGTTGAGGCCTTACCTTTGATTCCCTTCAGGAGTCACTTTCGTCTCTAAATTGAATCCTATGAAGTATCTGCAGAGAATTGCCGTTAGCTCTAGAAGGTACGATGTCCAAGATGGCTAATTCAAATGTCTAGTGTGGATGCGCTAGATGGGACGTTTTGGTCACGAAGAAAACGGCTCAAAAAGGTCGTAGTTGTGGCAGAATTCCTAGCAGAGAAACCGATTGCAGATGACGAGATCATGGGAATTGAATTTCCTAATGAAACACTTGTTGTGTGTTGAAACAGGGGACTTTGGAAATTGTTACTTTGATGGAATCGGCTCAATAGAAAAATGGAGCCGAGCTGGTATCACGCGTGATTGAAGCACCTAAAATGGGTGAGGTAATACACAATGTTGGCAAAAGGTTGTTGTTCCTAAGTCACTCAACAATATGGCTGAATATGAAGCATTGCATCATGGGAAATGGAAGCGTCTTTCTTGCATCAGGTGCAAGGACAGTCCGAAGTGAATAGGAGATTCACTGTTGGTCATCGAACATCGCTGACGCGAAATGGAAAGTGGAAGAAGAAAGGTTGAAGCCTAATGTTTGAGATACTTGTTGAAGAAGGCCACACTCTTTTGATAAGATCACCTTCACTCACATAGGAAGAATCTCATACAGAAGTTCCGGATGCCTTTGGCAAAAACTTAAAGCTCGCTTGGCAGGTATTTGAGTAAGGTCCCGAAGAATGCCGTATCATTACCGCAGCAAATATCCCGTGTTATGAAGAACATTTTGTGAACTAGGTTGAATCAGAGGAAGAACCTTGGTTTACGGATATTCTGAGGTATATGAGAGATGGAACCTTTTTTGATGATGCGACAAAGGAAGACCGTTCGGTTCTAAGAAAAATGGCTTTAAATTATGTCCTGGCTGATGTGAACTTTATAGGAGGGCTTGGGACGGAATGTTGCTAAGATGCGTAGATAAAAAGGAAGGGGAAGGAATAATAAAGAAAATCCATGGGGGAGTCTGCAGTACTCATTTGAGCGGCATGAGTTTGGCCAGAAAAATCATGAGGCAGGGTTATTTTTGGATGAAGATGGAAGGTGACTGTGTCAATTAAGGCCTGCAAATACCATGATAATAAAAGCCATCTGCCTGCTGTTGAACTCCATCCGACAGCTCCTTCTTGGCCTTTTTCAGCATGGGGTATAGATATCATCGGCAAGATCGCATGGGGTATAGACATCATCGGCAAGATCACACCAGCAGTATCGAATGGACATCAGTATATCTTGGTTGCAGTAGACTACTTTTCTAGGTGGATCGAGGCTCAATCCTACAAAACTTTGACCGCTAAACATGTGGCTAGATTCATTGAAGACCGCTAAACACAATGTGGCTAGATTCATTGAACAGACATTTTTGTCGGCTATGGAGTTTCCCATCACTTAGTTACAAGACATGGTTCTCAATTTTCAAGCAGATGTTGGTCAGTTGCTATATAGGTATAAGGTTGAGCATCATCATTCTTCTCCTTATCGCCCTCAAGCTAATGGTGCAGTAGAAGCCGCGAATAAGGAGATTAAGAGAATCCTACCCAAGATGTGCAAAGAGTATAGAAGCTGGGCTGAGAAACTTCCTTTCGCGCTCTGGGGGCATCACACTACATTTAAGTCAGTGAATGGAGCTTCTCCCTTTGAACTTGTATATGGGATGGAAGCGGTGTTACCTGTAGAGCTCGAAAAGAAGTCCCTTAGGGTTCTTGTAGAAGCTGGTCTGACCGAAGAAGAATGGGTCAAGAAAAGGTATGAAGATCTGGCGCTTTTAGATCGAAGAAGATTGAACGCTCGATTCCAGGATCAGATAAGAAAGAGAATTCCAGGATCAGATAAGAAAGAGAAAGGTTGCCTCGTTTTCTACAACAAACGGGTCATTCCAGGGGCTTTTAAAGAATGGAGATTTAGGTATTGATTAGATTCATTAGACCATGAAAGCCCATGGAATCATCCTAGTGGGCAAATTCAGACCCAAACTGGCATGGGACCATTCAGAATTCAGAAGTCTTACTAGCTTAAAGTGCCGCTGAATTAATCACATGGAAGGGACCTTCAATCGGATTTATCAATCAGACAAAATGAAACAGGTTATATGTCTGACATGATGATTTTGATTAAAAAAAAAAAAAAGAGCTAGGTCGAAAAACGAGAAGGGCGGTCTAGGCAAGAAATGAAGCTCGCTAGGTTGAAACGCCGAAAGGGCGCCTAGGCGAAAGTTTAGCAGGCATAATAATATAATAATAAAAATAAACTTTTCGGGATTAACCGCGTGGTGCTTAGGTTTTAAATGCGAAATTCTATGCACTGCGTTCATGAAGATTTGTGTTGGTTGTTCAAATGCCGTCAACTTGACTAGAAGGAGAATCGGTAAGCTGAATATTAGAATGAATGACCATCTGTATTAAAATAAGTTTTCTTTACTTTGTATAATGTTTGAAAGAAGTTAAGATTAATAAAGGGTTTGAATTTCAAATTTTTCTTTCTCTTTTGTTTTCAGGGATATGATTAAGGAATGCAAGACCTTCCTCTCTGCTTCTAGTATGATCAAGGATTGAACTCATTCTATTTTCGAAAAGGTTCTAGTTGTTGGTCCTGCTAAGTTGAATCTCTTTTTAAAAAAAATCGATCAGAGGAGAACGAATACCAATATTTCTTAGTGATTTCCTTGGAAAATGATTAAAAACCATGGATAAAACCCTTAGTACCTCAATTTAGGTTCATCGCATAATAAAGGAGTATACATATATTGCTTTTTGTTTGATCTATGCAGGAATAAAAATAGTCACCACCATCTTTGGATTTCCAAGTGTAAGCTTCTGCCTTTAGATCAAATGAATTCGATTTTTTATGGTTTCCATTTTATTGACCCAAGCGGCAGGAGGCAAATGACCTTAACACAACAAATAACTTTCGAAGGAAAGATTTTGTTGTCTTTTTATTGTCATGCGTGTGCCAAATGACTAACACAACAAATAATTTCGAAGGAAAAGATTTGTTGTCTTTTATTGTCCATGTGTGCAGAAAGCAGGGATTAATAAAGACAGAACTATCAGAGTCAACCATTGAAAAACATGGGATACATTAATTAGGAGCTCATGGCCCTGGAATACAAGAAACTGAAAAAGAAAACATAGCAACAACAGCATTTATTCTAGCAGAGGTTATCATCTGACGCCAATCTTTTCAAAATCTGGTATCATCACTAGGTGTAAAACCAGTCGACATACTCGGGTGTCACGGTGTCCTGCATCACCCCTTAACCCAGGTACCAAGTGTTTCGATTTCGCCAACGGTCAGCCAAATTGGTCAACAGACTATGCGTCATGGGACCACTTTCAAAGTCTTGGATTCTAGGAACGCGTTGTATCATACCGTACTGACGGCTGATCCTGTCCGGGAAATAGGCCACGGAACGATCTAGACTAGCGTACAACACGTAATTGAGGTTCATGCTTCCAGCAGTGACCAGTCTGATCCTCCACGAAGGACAAGTCCACCGAATCACAGGTTTATCCCCAAAATCAAAGTGTCCTCGGGACCGAGACCGAAAATGGGCAGGGCCATAGGTTGGAATCAAACGAGCAGGGACTGGAGGAATCAAGCATCCCCCTCCCAAGGAGTCAGAAGAAGCTGCAAAATAGAAGAGTCAGTGAATGCACAGTGAAGAAGAAAAGGGAACGTATTGTTCAGAAGTTTCCTTGTATTACATCGGATAAAGCCCTATCGTTCAGGAAGCACCTCTAGTAGTGGGGATCCTCGGAACTGGAGAAGGTATGATGGCAGTGCGCCAAATACCGAGGAATCCACCGGGAGTCAGCTGAGGCATCACCCCCAGGACCACCTGGATAAATACGATACTTGTAGGCCCACACCTGCAGCAAGATCTTAATCAGTCAAGAATAAAACTGAGTAATGGAAAATATGAAAGAAGAGAATGAAGAGAATAAGAGTCTTACCTCGAGTGGCCGGAGGAACTGCCAGTTTGACTCACCACTACCCCTGGTCCATACATCAAGACCGTGGTAGAGGTGAGCCAAGGCGAGAGAACCCCAGCTATAAGAACCAACCCGGCTCAAATCCCACAGACATGCTAGCACCGCAGGGTCTCCCTTATTCTAGGAGGTGCATAGCAGCTGCGAGGAGATGATGTAAAAAAGGAAAGACCAGGCTGCCTGATCCCTCTCCTCTCAATTGTATGCTGGAGCAGTAGGCCGAGCATCTACCGGTAGCTCTCTCCATGCGGCCAACCGTGTCCGGATCCGCTCGGCCCAAAAACGGTACACCACCTCGTAGGATACACACCCCTACGCGATGTACCTAGTCTGAGTGGTCACACCAAGCAGAGTGCGAATTAGCTGAGCTCCCAGAGCAGCAGTCTGGTATTGAGCGTCCAAAGGAGCAGCTGGACCATCAAACCCAAGCCCGGTGATGGCAGTGTAGTTGATGGGCGTGAGAGTCATCTCCCCGAAGCCGAAAATGAAGGTGTGGGTGCAGTTGTTCCACCGCTCCATCAGCGCATAACGCATGGCGGGTGGAAATCGAGGCTGAGTACGGGGAGCCCAGCAGCGTAGTCGCCAAAACCAGCAGCAATGACCCTGGACCGGATGGGAGGGTCCAACAAATCCCAGAATGCAGATGCGTCAGTGGAAGATCCGCCAGTATGGGCCTTGCCCAAATCAACCTGTGTAAGAAAAATTTCAATTCACAATGAATATTAAGCTAACAATTATTTATTTTTGTTTCATGGCAAGAAAATAAAGTATTCAAGCCTCGGGCCAAACATAGCTGCGTCACGCAACTATAGTTGCGCACGCGTCTACACAGCTGCATCACGCAGCTTGCCAAAGTCGCGCCCCCCTGATGAACAGCTGCGTCACGCAACTTTCCAAAGTTGCGCCTCCTGACGAACAGTTGCGTCATGCAACTTTCTAAAGTTGCGCCTCCTGACGAACAGCTGCGTCACGCAGCTTTCCAAAGTTGTGCCTTCTGATGGACAGCTGCGCCACGCAACTGTTCAAAGCATTGCATCCTTGACGAACAGTCGCGTCACGGAACTGTTCTTCCATAAGAACAGTTGCGTGACGCAACTGTCGAAGGTATGCAGAAACTAACCTATGTTCAATCTCTTTGTGTTTTTATTATTTCTATGCATTTTCAGGGCAAAAGTATGTCGCATGGGAGATAGCATCAATTCTCAATCAACAAATAAAGTAGTAATACATATAAAGGGGCGAAATCACAATGTTCAGAAACGCTAGGATTCATGGCGCTTCGAACATTTGCGTCACGCAACTGTTCACACAAGAACAGTTGCGTCATGTAACTCCTTCCTGCGTGACGCAACTGCCGACTCACATACAGCCTACAAATTCAATAAATTATCCACAATGCGCAATCGAAAGCGAGAAATTCAAATGCAAAATTACTTACCTCTGTCTGGAAACTGTGCATCGTGCTGGTCTCGTGGCGAACTGGGAACTCGGTGCCCGGCAATGGGAGGAGCTACAGCGGTCGCGTCCCGGGAGTCAGGGCATTATGGCTAACCGGTATCCGCTCACCCTCGAAAGTCAGGATGTTCGGGATCGCCCCCAGTGTGTTCATCTCCGGTGTGTAGGCGGAGGCTGGGATCTCGGGAAGTTGAGACATTTTGGTTGGAGTTCAGAGTGTTTTTAGAAAGCTTAGAGTGGAAGTTGAGACATTTTGGATTGGATTCAGAGTGTTTTTAGAAAAGCATTAGAAGTTTTTCGGAAAAGTGAAACATGAAAAAAATGAAATGTTTAAGAAGCTTACTTATAGTAAGCGGTGGGCCCAAGCCCATTTACCATCTCTTCAAGCCCAAAAGGAGGGGCCCATTAACCTCTTCAAGCCCACAAGGGCCCAAAAGGCCCGTTTAAAGCCCATAATGAACCGTTCAAGCAATTTGACGTCAGTATGCGGATCGTATACTTCAGCAATTTTGTCTACTCATCACACAGGGGGCAGGAGCATTAAATTGCCCAGATTACCCTCAGGTAAGTTTTCTTTCAAACACTGCATCAGGAAAGGTATACTTGAGAACTCAGGCTCAAAATTTTTCTAGCCTAAATTTTTGCTAAATTTTTGCAAAACTTTTAAACCAAATTTTGACAAAAAACATTGAAGGTATACCTAAAAAAGCTGATATTGTTTGTCCTAGGTCGGAATTCCAGACTGGGGGCAAAAGTATAATCTTTTGCCCTGATGCAAAATTTTAAAATTTATGATTAATGCATGGGGGCATGGGACGTCCCAACATTTTTTTTTTAACAAAAGGCAATGTAACATCCCTTCCCGGTCCACCCGTTAACCCGAATGAACCGAGCCGAGACGCTACAATCTGGTTGAACTTATGAAACTTAACTATCCTGTCATGCTTGAATATCATCCTGTATGCTAAATATGAATATAAAACACTTCCCAATTAAAATTTAAAATTTCATATTCACTAATCATCATAACCTACAACAACACTTTAATATATACGTTAACTGTATAAATCCTTCAATAGCAATTTAATATCCGCAATTAATTGCATTCATGAATTCTATATCAAGTCTTCATGACCTAAATATCCAACTATAGTAAAATATTTTCATATTCAATCATTTCTCAATAAGCTTCACCTACAAATAATTACATGCTTTCAATTAATTTCCAAATCACATAAGCTCTAACAATGTACTACATTATACATGTGCAAATAATTCTTATATTAATACATGCCATAATTCTTAATGATATTACTCTCGATCTACTACTCCCAAATTCGTCACTTCTGTTTTGATAGTACTCTTCAAGTCTTCATGTAACAACCACAATCATCAACCTACGCGTGATAAAAATCGACGCGCTGAGTATAAAACTCAGTGGTGCTCATAATTCACATACTTAACAAAGCGTGATGGCAACTTACTTAAAATACAAAGTTCATAAAAGCATTGATAATCATAGACTCAGTAAATTTCAACATCAATGCATCTTTATAGCAAAGAATAAACTTCTAATTCATACCATAAATAATTTAGTTCTAATTATCTCATAACTCCTTTTCATAACTCCTTTACATGAACTTTTATCACACATTATGATACTATCATGATCTTACCTGCTGTTCATTGTGTTCGTATGAATGCAAATCAATAAACATGTTAAGATACATAAAAAAGTATATGTTTCATTGTCCTTACTTGTTATTTCATTATGCTGTACTGACTTCTGCACTTTTAGTCCACAATCATATAAGTTATGACTTAATACATCTCATGAGATGTAAATGGCTCCTTAAACGATGTCAATAATAAAACTTGTAAGCATATATAGCATTATCTTTCATGATCTTACCCTTTGATGTTCTTTATGCTGATTATGAACTCCTGTGCAATTTGAATTAAACGTACTAGTGAACTTATCACAATGAATAAAGAAACATATAAGCACATACATAATGTAGAAAATAAACATTTACTCACGATATGGAATGTAGCAACAGTAGTCATGATCTTTCATTTTACCTTTCGATGATTCGTTCTGTTGGCATGTTGTTAGCTGTATGATTCATAGCAATGTTATGTCCAAGATATCTGTATGGGCTTCCATGGTTTATAGTTGAAACCGAAGTGATACAGAAAAAACTGTTGAAACGCTGGATGAAACTGTATGCCTTGGCTGCTATGGCCTATATAATATATCCACTCAACGGCCTGTAGCCGGAGTACCAAACTGTATGGGCCGGCGCAGGATCTGCTATTCTATGTCGCGACATAGGCCTTATCTACGTGGTTTTTCCTACCTAACTTCATGGAGCATATTAATGGAATGAACAATAGATAAACCAAAGCATAGTACTGCTGTCATACTTTGCATGCTTGTGTCAATGTTATTTTCACATGCTTGTGTCATACAAATTAACTGCTTCATCATTTCATAAAATTTCTGCTTACCTGGTAATGCTGATACCCCTCTACAAGGCCGGGACTTGTTGTCATGTTAGGTTTCAACACCATTCTGATGCTTGCATTTTGTGTTTTACATGTGTTTCATGTTGTCTTTTTGGCCTTTTAAAATGATTGAAGACATTACAGTTGAGAAAAGGAATACAATTGCATAGATCATACTTCATACAACCATAGTGGTTTACCCATTAATTTAACATCATTTAAAGCTTGCATGTTGTTTGATAGGCATGTTCTATGTTGTTTTTGGGTTTTAAAAATGAGTGGAGACATACATTTAAA
>NW_023590576.1:0-16123 GCF_014843425.1 Jatropha curcas
ATTGTCAAATCAGGATCCAAATGAAAAGATTCTATGTTCTTGAAAATGAAAATGATTTTCTGAAAAAAAAAAAAGAAGCTAAGTTGAAAACACCGAAAGGGCGGCTTAGGCAAGAAATGAGCTTTCGCTAGGTTGAAAACCCGTAAAGGGCGGCCTACGCAAAAGAAGAGCAATATAAAAAAATAAAAAAATAAATAATAAAAAAATAAAATGCAATGGCGGTGTATTAACAGACGTTGATGCTTAGTTTAATGTAAAATCTATGCCATGCATTCAGTGAGCACATTTGTGTTGGTTGCTCAATGCCGTCAACTTGACCTAGAAAGGAGAATAGGTAAAATGAAAGTTAGAATAAATGGAACCATTCGTATTACAAATAGTTTTTCCTTTACTTCTGTATAATGTTGAAAAGAAGTAAGATTAATAAAGGGTTTGAACATTTCAAAAATAATTTTCTTCCTTTTTGTTTCCGGGATATTTTTGATTAAAGAATGCAAGACGCTCCTCTCTGCTATTCTACTCATACTAATCAGATTGACTCATGTCATATTTCCAAAAATGTTCTGGTTGCTGACCCTCGCTAAATGATGAATTTTTTTAAACATCGATCAGGAGAATAAATACACTTTTCTCAGTGATTTCTTGGAAAGATCAATAAAAAACCATGGATAAATACCTTAGTACTCAGTAAGAGTTTCTATATGCATAACATAAAGAAGTTTAGCCATCTGCTGTTTTTGTTTGATCTATGCCTTGGCAATAAAAATTAAGTCACCCCATCTTTTTTATTTTCTCAAATGTAAACTTCTATCTTTAAATCAAATAATTCATTTTTATGATATCTTTATTTTAATTGAACCCAGGGGCAGGAAGCCCAATAACCTAACACAACAAATAATTTTCGAAGGAAAAGATTTGTGTCTTTTGTTGTCCCATGCGTGCAGAAGCAGGAATTAATATAAAGACAAAACGCATCGGGTCGTTTAATTAAAAAAGAGAAGAACACATTTAACTAGGTAGCTCAATGGCTCGGGAAATACAAGGGAACTAAAAAAAAACAACAACACATTTTTATTCCAGTGGGGACTATCATCAGACGCCAATCTTTGCAGAACCTAATATATCAAATCATGGGGTGGTAAAATCGCAGTTGAGTACTCGGTGGTCACCAGTGTCTGCAATCATCTCTTTGAACCCAGGTATCTGGTGTTTCCGGCTTTCGGCCAGGCGGGTCAGCTAAATTGGTCAAAAGACTCCGGCGTCATTTGACCACTCTTCGAAGTCATGAATTCTGGGAACAGGCGCTGGTACTCATTCCATATTGACGGCTGATCCTGTCTGGGAAATAGGCATGGAACGGTCTAGACTGGCGTATAAACGACGTAATTGAGAATTCCACGCTTCAACAGTGACTAAGTCTGATCCTCCACCAAAGGACACGTCCACCGAATTGTCGGGTTAATCCCCAAAATCGAAGTGTCGCTTCGAAAACCCGAGACCGAAAGTTGGCAGGACGAATAGGTTGGAATCAAACGAGCTGGGAAACCCGAAAGAATCAAGGCTTTAACTTTCTGAGCCACAGGAGCTGCAACAACATCGGACAACCTCGATGTGAAGCATTGAAAGTCTGGTGATATGAAGGGCAATATCCTGACCAGCACATACGTCTCCCCCATGATCATCATAGAAGACAGTACCGACGATACATTTGCGCATGTCACGAACGAACTTGTCAGAAAGTCAGTAAAATCTCCATTCTAGTTGGGCGGCTCTTATGGCCAATATATCATATCACAAGCAGTGAAAACAACAATAAGCTCGAAAATCCCAAGAAGGATCTATATCCATGGACCAAGAACCCTCTCCAGAAGGCTCTAAAGGAGACCTTGATACTGTGGTTTAATGCCTATCAGGAAGGTAAACCGGACAGCAGTGGCCGCAATTCGGTCTAATCAATGCCTAGGGCCTGGGGGCAAAGCTGGGAGTTCATCTTGGTTCAGGGTGATGACTCACATCACAAGTCCAGCACCATTTCTCATAGTCCGGCAGATTTATCTTTTAGAGCTTCAAAACTGGTAAATACCATGGTGTTTGGGTTGAAGTACATGACGAGCCAAGACATAGAGAACGTACTGAATTCATAAGGTGCTATCAAGTCTTTGAAATATTTTCCAGCCGAGGGCGAGTTGAGTTCATGGGGGGGAAATCTAACATAGGCGTCAATGAACATGGACTGGACAAAGGACGAAACTTGGGTTTCCGGAAGCCATGAAAAGATTATTCAATACAATGGAGTTGTTTTGAACGCTGGAAATGACGAAGATGCGGAGGAACCTCTATTTATAGAAGTGGAGAATAAGTCAGATGAATGGAGTACATACATGCATAATTTACTGTCGATGGATGGTATTGGATGAAGCATTTGATACATAGATCGTCAATCATGGTAGTTGGGACATTTATGCTTGCGTTAATAAGAAGGAAAACAGCTGTAGCAACTAACGGAGGTTTGAGCTTTTATGATCTAACATATTTAACCGACCGAAAGGGTGGTTTGAGCCTTATGTCCGCAATTAACCAAAGTTGAACTACTCGGCCTGTCAGGTAAGTACTTAAGTACGATCCATTTCTTTGTTTCTGATTTATAATTTGCCGAGTGTTTCATTAAGTCCATATTTTTGATTTAATATGTCATTCTATTTCATTTACTTTTGTTAATCAATGATTGTTCATTGATCACTAAACGAAGGTGGACCGCTCTTAGTGAGTAAGTGGCGACGCTGTCTTATGTGTTTTGTGCTGTTTTGTTGTTTTTCCTTATGTCAGGATCAATTTAGCCATCGTGATATATGTTAATAAACATGTAAATGTAACATGTAGATAAAAGCAAAAAATAATGTAAAAAAGTGTAAAATAATGTTGTAAAATTTAATAAATACTGTATGCATTGTATCTACGACTAGGAAAATGTTTCCACAGTGGTCAAACAAGAAGGCTGGCTTAGCGATACCGTATACCGGCTAGGAATCCAGCGCTTTGCCTGAGGGTTGTGGAGACGGCGGAAGCGCTCTTAGATATGAGGAACATTCATCATCCTTCGTGCCTCCTCGACTAGAAATCCCAAACCGAGACATACCTTACACCTTAGCCTCAATCCGAAGTCGATCTTCACCCAGCTGGAGTCGGTACAGCACTGTGGACTGGACGGGATCTGGTGCCTCCGCAAACCTCCCAATCCCGCAGATTCCCTGTACAAAGCAAGAAAAGATGTAAGAAGGGAAAATGCAAACGATAAAAGAAGAAGAAAGGTAAGAGATTCATACCCTCTCATGACGCTCAGAGTAGAGCGCGGCTGTAAGACCCGGGCGACCCAAACCTCCGGCACAATGCTCCTGTATCTCTGAGTTGGTCACCTTGCGGAAGCACAGAAAAACATTCATTAAGAATTATCACCAGGAATTATGTAGTTTCCTTTTTGTAAATTTCAGTTTATTACTCACATGTGTGGCATGCTCAAGGATCCAGCTGCAGTGGTGGAGGAAGCCTGTCTTGAAGGTTCAGCAGGGATGATAATAGGCCAATTCCGGAGTACCCAGAGCAGGATCTAGCGCCAAACCTTCCATACCCCGAGGAAATGGACATGCCCAGTACGCCCCGCTGGTTCCGATTCAATGCCGAGCAGCCAGCCTCGCATCCGATCGCCTCCGCCTCTTTGCGCTCTAAATTAGTAGGGCCGGCGGTCCGATGCTATCTTCTTCTCTCTGCATACAAAGTGATAGACAACACACTTAGTCGCTTGGCAAACAGTTTATAGAAAAGGATCATAATTGAAAAGCAAGATTGAGATGCACCTGGGTGGGTACCTTCCCAGGCCGACCTCTGGCAGCTCGGCCTGCAGTCGGTGGAGAAGTATGTGGCATAAAATCGCCAGCCGTACACAAGGGATATCAGCCAGGTAGAGCCATCATACCCGTCCTCCAGGTCTCCCGGGATCAATACCCTCCAGCAAGCACGATGTGGCGAGGAGGAGCAATGGGGCACTCGCCTTATGGTGCGTGCCACCTGGATCTCATAGACTCATCCCTCAGGAAGTACCTTATTGGTCAATGAGCCAAGTATTTCCCTATAGAACCGCGATGGAGTCTCGACGACTGAGGTAATAAGACTCCATTGCTTACCACACCACATCAACGAATCTTTAGAATGTAGTAACGAGCGGGATACGGTTGTCCTTCAGGCTCTCCCTCAGGGAGTCCTCAGAAGAAGCTGGCAAAACGGGAGAGCACGAGATGAGCCGTCAAAGTGAATAAAGAAAAGTATATGTTGTATCAGCATAAGAATTCTTGTACTTACAGTTACATCGGTAAAGCCTAATCTGTTCAGTGAGCGACCTCCAGTAGTGGGGATCCTTGAGACTGGAGAAGTCATAGGCGGCGATCAGATACCTTTAGAGGAAATTTCCGAGGAGTCCAGCTCGGAGTATCACCACTACGGATACCCCTGGATAATGCGGTCACTACTGTAGGATCCCACTAACCTGTAGTTAAGATCAAAATATAAGTTCAGTATTCAGATGAGACAGTAAAGAAAAATAATAAGATGATAAAGAAGAGGGTGAGAGAATGAGTCTTGACATAGTCGGCGATGACTGCCAGTTTCGATTCTCACACTAGCCTGGTCCTCACGTCTAGATCCATGACTAGAGATGAGGCGCAATGAGCGGGAGTGGCCTATCTATGAGGAACCAACCTAGCTCAATCCCGCAGAAACGATGCCAGCAGCAGCAGGATACTTCCCTTATTCTGGAGAGGTGCATAGGCAGCTGGAAAGAAAGATATAGGAAGATGAAAGACCAGGCCGCCTGATCCCTCTCTCCATGGCGGCCGCCTCGTCCGGATCCCGCTCGGCCGCAAAAGTGGGATAGTCACCTCGTAGGAAATTACACACCCCTTGCGCGGTGTACCTGGTCTGAGTGTCACAGAGCCAGCTAGGGTGCGACCCAGCTGAGCTCCCAGAGTAGCGGTCTGGTACCGAGCAGTCTAGAGGAGCAACCAGACCAATGCAAAAACCCGAGCCCAAGTAATGGGCGGTGTTATCGGGCTGGTGTCAAGTTCAACTCCCCAAAGTCGAAGAATGAAGGTGTGGGTGCAGTCGTTCACTGCTCATCAAGCGCAAATGAGCGCATGGCTGGTGGAAATCGAGGCTGAGTGCAGCGAAGCCCAAGCAGCGTAGCCGCCGAAGACCAGCAGGAACGACCCTGGCGCACATGGGAGGGTCCGCAGATCCCAGGGAAAATGCAAAAGCATTAGTGGAAGATCCACAGCAAGCGGGCCTTGCCCAAGATCAACCTGCGTAAGACCAAAATTTTCCAATTTAAATAAGAAATTAAGCTAAACAATTATTTTAATTTTTGTTTCAATGGCAGGGAAAAATAAAAAAAAATTCAAGCCTTGGGCCAAACACAGCTGCGCCCCAGCGCAACTAATGCTACGTCAACGCATCTACAACAGCTGCGTCACGCAGCATGGCACCAAGTTTGCGCCACGCATCGCTCAATAGCTGCACCAAGCAACTGTTTGCAAATGTTACATCCTGAAGAACAGCTGCAGCCAGCGCATCTCAAACAGCTACGCCACGCAACCTCGTTCAAAAACTTTGCATCCCGAACGAACAGCTGCGCCACGCATACCTCAACAGTTTTTTTTTTCTTGCGCCTGGCAACTGTCCAAGGCCTGCCTCGTTGATGAACAGTCGCGTCACGGAACTGTTCTTTCCATAGAACAGTTGCGTCGAAGGTAGCACAGAACCTAACCTTATGATCAAAAATTTATTTGGTGTTTAACTGTTATTTTCTATGCCATTTTTTCAAGGGCAAAATTAATGTCGCATGGGAGGTAACATCAATTCGCAATCAATAAATAAAGCGTTAAAAACACCATGGCAAAGTGGGCGAATTCAACCAAGTTCAATCAGAAAAGCTAAGGTTTCAAGTGACGCCTGCGAACAGTTGCGTCACACAACCCTGTTCACAAGCAGGGAACAGGTTGCGTACACGGCAACTCCTTCCTGCGTTGACGCAACTGCCAACCTGCACTACATACGACAAATTCAACAAAATTTCACAATGCGCAAAATCAAAAACAAGAAATTCAAAAGCAAAATTACTTAACCTCAGTCTGGAAAACCGAGCATATCCGCTGTCTCGTCGTAGCGAACCGGGAAACTCGGTGTCCGTCAATGGAAGGAGCTGGCAGCGGTCGCGTTCCCGGAGTCAGGGGATTTAACAGCTGAACGCGGTACACTCCGCTTCACCCTCGAAAGTCGTGATGTCCGGGATCACCCCCATATGTGTTTCATCTCCGGGGTTAGGCAGAAGGCGGGGAACTCTCGGGAAAGTTTTGTATGACAATTTTTTGGTAAGAGTTCAGAGTGTTGGCAAACAGCTTAGAGTTTTGAAAGTGAAAATGAAATGTTTAAAGAAGCTTACTTATAGTAAGCGCTGGACCAAGCCCACTTACAATCTTCTTCAAAGGCCCAAGCAAAGGGGCCCATCACCCTCTGCCCAAACCCACATGAAGCCCAACGGCCCCGTTTAAGCCTATGGTGGGACCCGTTCAAGCAATTAGACGTCAGTATGCGGTTCGTATACTTCAAGCCAATTTTGTTTACTCACCGCACAAGGGGGCAGGAAGCATGCAAAATTGCCTCTTAAATTAACCCTGCGGTTAAGTTTTCTTTCAAACAACGCGCATCAGGAACGGTATACCTGAAAACTCAGGCCTAAAATTTTCTGGCCTAAAATTTTTTTGCTAAATTTTTTGCAAAAATTTTTAAAACCAAACTTTTTGGCAATAAACATTGAAAGGTTTATGCCCAAAGCTAATATTTTTTGTCCTAGGTCGGTAATTCCGAGACTGGGGGCAAAAGTATAAATCTTTTGCGCCTGATGCAAATTTTTTAATTTTTAATGATTATGCATGGGGGCAATGTTGACGTCCAACATTTTTTTCTAACAAAAAGGCAAGGTCGTTTTGGTACACAGATTATTGCCCTTTTTTCTCGTGAAAATAATTTTTAAGCCAAACCGGTTTATGGTTTCTCGAACCGATAGGGCCGCACCAAGCAGTCATGGTGTATTACGAAGCTGTTTGATCATTTTTCTCGATTAGTGAATGGTGCATTGGCAGCTGATCGAGTCAATCCTCTTTACTGATTAGTGATGGTGGTATTGTGAAAACTGATCAGGACAAATTTTCAACCTCCAAAGCAGTGATGGTGGTATTACGAAGCTGTTTGGAACTCTCTCCCGGTCAACTGGATGGTGAAATTACGAAGTTGACCAGGGCAAATTTAAACCTTCGAGCCAATTCAAAACTGAGCCTACGAAGGTATCTTTGCATATCCCAATCAGACCGAAAATTTTGGATGCCATTACTGAATCTGACTGGAGCTGGACAAAAGCCGATCAACGAGCTAAGGAAGGTGGCCAGATGATCAATTAATCCAATCTTTTCAAGCCAATCAAACCGAGGCTTTGAGGATGATTGCCAGATTTGAAGGCGCGTCCATGGAACACTTTAAACATTAGTCGTTTTATAAATTAATGATAAAGTGGGGGGGGGTAAAACTGTTGACGCGTGGTTTTTATGCGCCCCGATGAGGATATAAGGATGCGGAATAAGGAATCAGGGTCAACCAGAAGTCTTTAAACCAAGAATCGATTTAAACCAATTCAAGAAAGTCTGACCTGCGCTAGGGTTGCGTGACGTCACTAATAGTTGCGTCACGCAACTCTAACCAGGATGACGTCACCTTGAAAATCCCACATAACGGTTTTGCTTTTTGTGTGGATACGTGGCAACGGTCCAAAAAGTGAGCTGCGTCACGCAGCTCTCGGGTCTATCACGCAACTGTTAGTTGCATGACACAACTATGTTCTGTTGCCCTACCCATATAACTGCATTTTTTATTTTTCTAAAGGGGACTTTTGAAGAAAACTGGGAGCAATTTTGGAAGAGAACACGGAAGAACATTTGCGGCTAGGTTTTCTACAAGAACTCCTTTGAGTTATCCTTGAAGAAAAAGAGCTTTAGAGCATTAACTTAGGTTTGAAAAAAAATCACAAAAAAAGAGAGAAAAGGAGAGATAAAGAAAAGAAAAAGAAGTTTTGGTAAAACTTTGTAAAACGGCCTTCGGATCGCGAAACTTTAGTTCCAAGACATTTCAAATCGTGTGCAATCCTCAAATCTGAGGGTATAGGTAAAGGGTTAGGTAATCATCTAAACTCTTCTTGATATTTTCTTAATCGTTAATTTATTAAATATCTATTTTGTTGATATTTGGGTAGTTTGATATTGGTTTAGTTGTATTCTTCCTATTATTGGACATTTCTGGGGTATATTAAACAAGTTTTGATAAAAAGAAAACGTAAAAAAGGTAGTTTGAAAGGTAGTTACGGACCAGAGCTGTTGCGTCACGCAGCTACAAGCTGAGTGACGGAACTGTTCATGTCCAAAAGAGGTTGACATTTCCCTGACTAGCTGCGTGACGGAACTGTTCGTGTTTATAATTTTTGTCTCGTTTTTATCGCCCCGTTTTATTTTCGTTATTTAATATTATGATTTTAAATAAGTGATTAATGAATCTGAGAATTTACCGAAGTCACGAACAGTCTGGCGTCCACACAACAGGAGTTCCGTCACGCAACTGTGCTTCCATAGAACAGCTGCGTTGACGCGACGTTCATAGGTTCCAGGAATAATTTCATTTTTCATTCAATTTGGGTAATTTAAATAAAGGTTCATTTCTTTTCCATTTCTTTTTATAATTCAAGAAATAATCAATAATGGGCAGATTATGGTTTAATCAGATCAAATAGGTTAATATTTTATTATGTATGATTTTGGGTTATTAGGGTTTATTGGATTTATATTGAGCAGAATGTATTTTAAATCCAGTTTGTGGCCCACCTTTAACCATAAGGCAAGAGCAGGTCCTTTAATTATTTTAATTGCTATGGGTTGAATGATTGATGTGGTTTGAATAATTATGAATGCAATGAATGGATTTATTTGGGACGATTAAATAATTTTCTATATAGGAACTCGGTTCGATTTATTCGGGTTGGGTTTAAATAAATAAATTCTAAAATAAAATAAATTAGAAATTGGTAGGTTAAAAGAGGCAAGTTTTCAGGGCGGTCGACTTTCAAGTCGACGTACCCAATTCCCTTACCAGAATCGCACTTGGTGCGCCAACCAGTTCTTTTAAGATTAATATGGCCTTAAATAAATTGGGTTAAATTGAAGTCACTTTTATTAAAATAAAATTGGAGAATGGTCCCATGTGCCGAAAATGGGTGGCGACTCAAATGTTTTTATTAAAAATGTTTTATAAGACCGATTTATCGGCATTGCGTTCCTATAAGGTTTTGTCACCATATTCTTAATAAGAATCACATTTCCAATCCAAAAGACATTAAATCGAGCGTTTTTCAGATAGCTCAGGGGCGGTGCGAAAACATCGGCGCCCCCGTGTGCATCTGATGATATGGATTAGATGAAAAACCACAGGATGGCCTCCTGTTGGTATGGAAAAGAAAAGAGGGTATAAAAAAATAAGGAGAGGGCAGGTCAAGTGAGGATTAGACCGATTGGCCATGTATGGGGGATCGGTTCCCTGGTGCATACGTCATGAGAGGATGGGCCATGTGTGAGGACAGCTCATCAGGGGTTTCGGTGATGCCACTGATTAATTTCCACTTGTTTGATTATTTGAAGGCATAATTACGTGTGAGTGCTGATGTTGTGCCATATGCTTGACTGGTTGTGTGTTCATTTTAGTATTTTAGGAAGCATTTCGTGTGAATGCTTTTGTTATGCGATATTTATTATTCATTATAAAACTCATTTCTTTATTTAACTTTTTCAGGAAGTAGATTCCTCTTTGTCCCGGCTAAACCTCTGTTTTCTTCACCACAGAGCTAGAAAAGAAATTTTCTAATTTGAGAACTTAATTTATTATATAGTTATATGTACGAGAACTTGTTTATATTTATCTGTTAGTGAACTCTGCAGTTGTACAACTGTATCCGATAAACATAGATGGATGTCTAGTTATTTATTTATAAGAATACATGAACCAGTTAGCCTATATTATGAATGATTCGTATTATAATTGGGCTCGAGCTATAAAATATTTAAGTTGCTAGATTTGGGTCAAAGTATAATAAAATTATGAGATTTATTATGTATGGCAATATGGGCTGATAATTTGAAATTCATATTGATATAGTTGAATTTTGTAGTTTAGGCTTACTACGGGCTTCAAGGGCCTTAAGCGTATCAAGGCCCTAGTGCTGGTCCGGACCAGAGAAATGGGTCGTGACAAGAATATTAGATGTTAATTATTATATTTAAAAGTTGTAATAGTTAAAATAGGTATTTGAAATAAAATCAAACTCAAAACGAAATTCAAATTAAAGAGATGAAAATCTCGTAAGCATTTATACTCAAGTTGGAAAACAACATAAACCTAATTTAGATAATGATTATCAATATAATATTTTCAACATTATAGCGGACCGGTACTTTAAAAAGAATATAAAAGAAAACTATTATTTTAAAGGGAGAAATAGAAATATTATTTTCTTTTCAATTAGATATTAGAGTGCAAGACATGTAACAAAAAAATATTCATCGTATAAATAAAGTGCAATATGAATTAATCGTTGTATTTATTTGAATCTGAATAAGAACTTATAATTTAATTTTATATAAATAAAAAATTAAATGAATTAAAATGAGTATATAACGAGTAAAGTCAATGTGCAATGCATATCATAAAAGAACTAGCAACTTTAAACGTATAGGACACTGTCCTTAAGGAATTTATGCTCCCATTATTTGCTACTGGTTGAAACAGGCAGAATCCCTCTAGGATCTTTAGCCTCTGTTTTAGAAGGAGTAATTTTGAGGGAGGAAAGAAAATGAGGATGGAAAATAGGTTGGGAAGTACTTTCCCCGATTTGGAAAGTTAGAGTAAAATTGTAAGGGAAGTAAAATAACAATTAAAAGAGGCTCTTAGATAGATGTCATATTCAAGGTTTCACTTTTTACTAAATGTTATAAAATATCAAGCATTAAGAAACTAACACATTTGGTCAAAATTAATAAAAAAAAAAACCCAAAGTAACCTCTTCCCATATAATGCCCAACCCATTAAAAAAAACACACCCTTAGTAGCCCTAAAAAAAAACTAACGCAGCTCAACCAACAGAAAAGGAAACCCGACATTGGACTTGGCCATATTACGATTCCGGGAACCGGAACCGTCGGTTCGAACCGGCCCGGAACCGTAACCGGAACCGGTGAGAACCGGAACCGGGAGGAACCGGAACCGGAACCGGCGGTTCCAGAGAACCGGTCGGAACCGGACTGGAACCGCCGGTTCTCCGTCCGGTTAGAACCGTTCCGGTTAGAACCGCCCGTTCGAACGGGTTCGAACCGCCGGTCAAACGGCGGTTCCTAGCCGTTTGTAACTGTAGAGTTTTGCCAGTTTTTTTTTTTTTAAATGTTGTTGTGAAATGTTTAATTGAACCCTTCCAACCAGCCATAAACGGCTACATAACGGTAGTTTCAAGGGTATTTTTGGAAAATAATTTTGATTATTTATAATTACCTCATTTTATATTACAAACTTATTCAAGAAAAGATCTCAAGCTCTTCTCACTTACGTCTCTCTCGATATACTACACTCTCTGACTTACTCTCTCTTAAATATACTACACTCTACTCTGTTTATTCAATTTATCTCTTCTCTACTCCACCAAGCTCCTTCTTTAAGGTAATTTTCTCTCTAATTTTTTTATCAATTTCCCCAAATTATATTTTATTATATATAGATGGCAGTCAAGTGGAGGAAACTCAAATTCGGGTAAGGGCAAGGGAAAAATTGGAGAATCATCTATCCCTACAAACGACATCTATGATATGATTCCCGACCAATGTAATTTTGAGGGTTTTCCAAATGAAAATTTGGATATTCCAACTCAAGAATCCGAATTTAATGAGCAATTTTTAATGAGCAATTTCAAGAAGATGAAGAGCAAGAGCAAGAGCAACGAGCAAAAATTGTTACAAGAGTAAGACAAAGTTCCGACATATTCTCCATTTATTTCACAAGAAAATTCAAAGGTGAGAAAATGTACGATATAATTTGCAATTATTGTGGAAAATCTTATAAATTTAAATAAGCGGACGGCTATGGATCATTTTGGAAGCATTTGGAGGCAAAACATCCAACAAAAATAGTAGTTGATCGGTCTCAACAACAAATTTCCGGGTACGCTTCTAACCTTTCTTTATTTAAATATTCTGAAAAAATATAAAAAGAAGAATTAGCAAAAATGATAGAAGAATGAGTTTCTAGTGGAATTTGTGCTTTTGAGTTTTGGTGAAAAAGTAGGTTTTAATAATTACTTGTCAAAAAGCTTTAATCCTTGTGCTAAAGAGTACAAGAAAGTACTGTAGAAACGACTATTATTCTTTATTATAGATAAGGGGAAAAAAGAGTTAGAGCTCTTTATTTCTCAATTGAAAATTCGTGTTTCAATTTGTTGTAATGTTTGGAGCTGATCATTGCAAACTGCAGTTTCTTATATGGGTATTGTACATGATCATTAGATTGGATGATGATTGCGAAAATCAAAAGGAATGTATATGCGTTTTCGTGTTTTTGATTGTAAATGACTGCAAATTAATATATTATAGAGTAATTGTTTCAATTTTAGATGGAATATGGTTGACAAAAAAAAATTTTTCAATTTCATTTGATAAATGCTCTGCATACTAGATCAATTATTGAACTTTAAAAAATTCTGGTGACCAAATATTGGTGTCACAATTTATTTTCAGTATAAGATGTGATGAGCCATGTTTTAAATTATGTGTACAAGATGGTTTAAAAATTCTTGATTCTTTTATTTCTACAATTAAAAAAGGCTATTTCTATATTATATGGACCACATTCCCCAAGTGATGAAAGTTGGGCTAAAATTTTGTAAAGAAATAATAAAAGACCCAAAACGTTTTCCAAGAGGCATGTTCCAACTCGTTGGATTTTCAAACATATGAATTACTAAACGAGTCTTTTTCTTATAAGAATTATTATGGTTTATTTGTTACTGAATTAATATTTGAGGATTATTAATTTATAGTCCACAAATTGGTCGAGATTTGTGCAAAAATTAATTTTTTTAAAAATTTTTAATGATGCTCCTATAAATTTAGTGGGGCTTTATTATCCCACGTCTAATTTGATTTTGTACCTATGTGCTATTGAATATTGTTACTGCCTCCAAGAATTTCAAATGATGATTTATTAAAAAGATTTGTAGTTTCTTCAATTGAAAAAAAAATGGTTATCATTATTTTAAACTATACCACCTCTTTATCTTTTGCTATTGGTATTCTGATCCTAGACTGTAGAACTGGATGTTTTATGTGATTATTGACTATTTATTTAGTATTAAATCTTGAGGTAGACGATAATGTTATATAAAGATTTAGTAATGCATGAATGTTAAACAACAATTTATGCAATTATATAATGAATTTATGTTCAAGTTTCTAGTTCATCTACTTCTATTTCTACTTCTTCTCAATCTAATATTCCACAATTTTCAACATAAAGGGTAAGTGGTGTTGGTGTTGCTCAATAAGTTTCATTGCAAAGACAAAAAAGAACAAGGGAATCCAGTTCTATTTCTGAATTTGATAATTATCTAACAACTTCTTTTGAGTTTGGTGATGATTATGCTGATGCAGATTTTCCAATTTTAGATTGGTGGAGTCGTCACGCAAATACTTTTTCAATTCTTTCTTTACTTGCAAAACAAATTTTAGTAGCTCCGGTCTCCACTGTTGTGCGGTGTGAACAAAACTTTTAGTCAAGGAGGTACAACATACTTGATGAAACACGATCTCGCATGCATGACACCCGATTCATTAGAAGCACAGCAGTGCTGGTGATTAGACACAAGCCGAACTAGAGCCCAAGAAAAATTCCAAAGAAAATGAAATTATATTTGATGTTATACGAGGGGTCCTCAACCGGACATTCAACCGGTGGTGCAAATAGCGATTAGGTTAAAAGTGGGTGAAATTGATATAAGGTAAGTAAGAACTAACGCTGGTTCTATTGATTTCCTTTAAAACCCCAAGAGGACTACGTAGGCATTAATTTTTTTTTAAAACAAAAAAAATTAAAGTTCAAGCCCATTTTTTTTTTTAAATTACTGTTCAAACTTAAAAAAAAAAAAAATTCAGTTCCAAATTTTCTTTTTTAAAAAAATCATTACTGTTCAACACATCAACAATTCAAGATCTTTAAAATAAATAATTTAATTGAAGTATTTTTTAATTTTTTATTTATTTTTGAATTTTCTATTGTTACAAATAATTTTTTTTTAAACGGTTCTTCAAAATTTAAAATTTTTAGGTGTATTTTTTAATTTTTTTATGTTCAATAATTTTTTTTTTAAACCGGTCTTCACTATTATTAAAATTTTTTAACTGTTATTTTTAATTTTTATGTTCACATAATTTTTTTTTAAACCGGTATTCAAAATTTAAAAATTGCGATTCGCCGGAAAATCAATCGGAACCGTCGGTTTATTAAGTTCGGGATCGGAAAACCGGACGGGTTCCCAAACCGAACCGGAACCGGACCATTTCGGTGTCGGTTCCGGTTACGGTTCCAGCTTTTCTGGAACCGGAACCGCCGGTTCCGGAACCGTGGCCATGCTTACCCGACATCATCCAACTTCTCCATATCTACAATCACTCCAAAAAAATCGGTGAGATCCTTGTTCAATCTCTTGATATCATGTGATTTTCCAGTTTTCTAATTTATCTTCAACAACTATGCACCAAATCTCTTAGAAAGAAACCCTACTTCAGTTTGTTTAAGAGAAGAAAAATGAAAAGAAAGAAAGCTTTTGCTACTAAACTCCTCCAACTCGCCGCCATTCTCTGATATTCAAAGATTAGTACCCATATTTTTACTATTAATGAGAATGCATGTGAAGATATGAGTTCTATTTCATCAAGTATATGCACAGATCTACAAAAATATAGATTTCACAGGTTTATATCGCAAATTGTTGATACATCATATACATACATCTTTCTTATATAGTTTGTAACAAAAATCAGTGCTAAAACCTCGTATATCTATAATCTAATTCTAATAAAAGACTGTAATTGAGCATGTTTGCATAATGTAAAAATACAGAAAATATTTAGTCAGATTTTGGTAAATCAATGTCAAAATTGAAGGGTTGTTTGGCTACTGTAAATACAGTATATATATACTACAGTATATATATACATATTGGTTAATTGAAACTGCAAAACACGAAAATATGTTTGCCTACAGAAAATAAAGTATATATATAAAAAAACCATTCAATAAAAAAAGAACGTACATTGATACGTGAGTGTGAAAATAACCGAACTATGGTATATATTCATATATACATGATTTAGACTATGATTACATACACATTTATAACCTGATTGTAATATATTAGATGCATGTTTGGGTACTGTAATTACAATAAATATCGGATTAAGGTAAATTAGAGTTCAAGGGAATGGCATCTTCTGCTAATGCAAATGCAGAAAATTTGACTATTTTCTTCAAATGTAAATACAGTAAATATATGTATATATTGTAAGTCATTGTGCAAATTGATGATATGATAGGCTATTGTAAATACCATAAATATATTTGTTGGCTCAAGGGTCAAATTCTAAATCTCGGAATTTGATGATTTAAAAACAAAAACAAATAAATGTTCTAAATTATCAGTTATTTTATACTATAAAGTATTTTATTGCAGCATATACATACTGGAAAGTAATAGATGAACAAGGCAAGCTTACAAATCCAAAGTGTCACTGAAGACATCCGAAGACCCTAGTTAGGTTAGGATCTTCAGGATTCATTGTAGGATAGAGAGAAATTTCAATTATAAGCACAAAACAAATTTTCTCTCATCAAAAATATTTTTCGAAATATAGATTCTTCAAAAAAAAAAATCTTTTCTCAAAAAGTTGTT
>NW_023590577.1:0-24468 GCF_014843425.1 Jatropha curcas
ATGTGAAAAGCCTCACTATCCAACACATACGCATTTTTTTGCTTCAAAGTTCTTTTTAATTGTGCAACACATGTATCATCACAATTGCAGTATCAATGGTAATACACATAACCTTATTAAATCCCCACTCATCCATGCAAAGTCAATAACATTACCCAAATTCACCCCTTTATGACTTTTCTATTAAACAGAAGTATAAAATCCAGTTTTGCATTGTCCAATCATTATCAATAAAGTGACATGTCAAACACAAATAAGAGATGTTTTGATGACTAGTCCAAGTATCAGTGGTAAATGATTGTGGCTAATACTCAAAATCTTAAAGTGTGTGTAATTTATTTTTCTCTTCAGAAAAAATTTGATAAATATCTCTAGCTACTATCCACTTAGAGGGTGTTTGAAATTCAAGTTGGAGTTCTTGCAAAACTCATTAAACTTTTTTCTCTCTACAAACTTAAAGGGCAACTCATCCTTTATTATCATCCTAACCATAGACCTCATAGCAGTTACTTGGTTAAACTTCCAATATGCTAATTTATCACTGTCCCTCTCACACTTACTCAAATGTAATTTTGTTTGTGTTTTATCTACATTACCACTCTTATTCTTTTTTAACAACTCCTTTTTGTATTTAAAATTCTTACAAATATGCTTAAGATCCCACCATAACCTAGTTGTACCATGCTTTGATGAGGCACGATAGTTTTTCCACACCATAAGTGCTTTACCCATTTCAATACCATGATCATCATAAACTTTTATAAAATGACCTAAACCCCAGACTTCAACATATTACCTATACTATCAGGATGAGAAGGACTATCAAAGGTGTACCTTCATCATGAGATGTAGTACTAGGAGATGTTGATGTATTTTGTTGCCTTATTAGTTGTGAGCTCACACTCCCATATGGTTTGGCCATATTATCACGAGGAGCATCATGGTGTTCCTTGCTCTTCGACATTTTATTTTGATTTACAAGAACATAAATAATTTTAGAATATGACCGACATTAAAAAAGTGCATTCTATCAGATTTTTTTGTCCACGAAGGTATAAGGAATCGTTGGTAAAAAATTTTTTTATCTCAATTTAGTCATCAACGAATTTGAATACATATAGTCCCCAAACATAAAAAATATATATACATATACAAAAAGTATGCTTTACACAAAAATAAAAAAAAATAAAAATTTAAAAATGAATATATTATCGTGCTTTAAATTTAAAAATTTTAAAATGGCTTTCACATGCTTCCAATAGAATTTTACAAATCATTTTCAACTAATAAAGCTACTGAGATTAAAAAGGCACTACTACTAGAATAAAAAGGAAGCAACACAAAAAATCACCAATAGTGCAAGCTCATGTAATTATAAATAACAATGACTTGTAATTGTATTTCGACGAAAAATTAAAGGAAGGACAACAATAATGAAATATATTTGAGTTAATATTTTTATTTTTGTTTCTATAAATATATATTACATTGTAAAAAAAAATAAGCATAATTAAATTATTAAATAGAAAATACACCTATTTTTCTTAGGTACTTTATCACCTTTCCTTTTACTTTGGATTATTCAAAGAACATTTACTTATTATTTTTTTTTTTCATATTTTATTTGTATTATTCATTTCATTTAAATTTTATAATACATTCATACATTTATACTGTGATACTATTTTTTCGAGGTAGTACATAACTACACACACATATATACTAATTTGAGGGCAACAATAAATAAAGGCCTTTCCCTTGGTTGCACCTTCATTCTAGAGTAAAAATAACATTTATGTAGGCGGATGGAATGGTGTGGCCGAATCAGAAATCTGCTTTGCACATTCATTATCGAAAGGAACTTTACTTCTAAGAGAATGTATAAGAATTTCAAATGGAAAACATATTACTGTAATAAAATGTTTGTATCAACCTACATAATCAGGCACACACAATTGTACCATCATAGTAAATAACATAGACTTGCAAATTAATCAAGTATAGAACACAAAAATAGCAATAGCAATTGCATCAAGTGTATAAACCATCCAAACTATTCAAGACTTGAGAAAGCAACATTAATTTTATTTTCTATCCCATTAATTAGTTATGAGATAATTATTTAGAAATATATTAATTAATGCTAGAAAATAGTATGCTAAATTCAGATAAATTTGAGAAAATATTCATATTCTAAAGAAAAAAACATTCAGCATATTGATGCACAAAGATTATTTTTATGATTTTTTTTTTCAAGTGTTCATCACTAGTGAATCTACAACTACCGAAAAAAAAAAGATTAGAATCCTGAAGTAGCGAAATTAAAATATAAAAAAATTTAAAAGTAAAAATGGTATATCTTTATGATTTTAATGACCTGATGATCACATGTAGAAGTCACTCTTTAAGAAGAAGAATCCAACTTTTATCAACTTTGTTTAATCTTTTATCATTGGTTTTTAAGATTTTTTTTAAGTTTTAATATGGAGAAAACAGCTGAAGTTAAAAACAATATGAAGTTTAGGAAATTTAAAATTAAAAATAAATTTCTATCTTTATTTTAGGCTTTAAAATAGGAAGTTTATTGCATCAGCAATTATGCAATTATTCAAAACTAAAAATTACTTTTTTTATCAAACTAATAAATGAGTAGGGAATAATATATAATAAAGATTACTTTTCATCAATATAAAAAAATTACTTTTTTTTATCAATATATGATAAACAGGTTGAGATTATCCAATTTTGAAACAGGACAGGATGGCACATGATTTTGAATCAGTATGGATTGATTTTGCTCAAAGAACCATTTCCGTCCCAAAATTATCTACGGGATGGGAATTGAGAGGGAAATTGGGAAGTGAGAATTAAATTTATATCGAATTTTTTGTGGGATGGGAAATTTAGGACGGCAAAAAAGGGTTAGGATTTCCACATTCTTATGCACACCCTACTGGTACCATGTAGACCTAAATCAAATAGTTCACTTGATTCCAGAGCTTCACGAAACCCATCGAACAACTATTGAAAGTGCAACACATGACCTCATTTCTCGGATGAGCAAATAAGGAGAACAATCCTGGATGTTTATAGCCGCGTCCATATGATAATTTGAATAAGAGATAAGTTGGATTGAATCTCTAACGTTCCACAACAAAGCAATACCACCACTAAGCCCCATTGGGTTCACCACAAAATTTCCTACAAAGTCTAACTGATCCCATATTATTTTCATTCTATTTTTACCAACTTTGGTTTCAATTAAAATAATTGACATGGATTGATATTTATGAATTAGGTCCCTAAGATTCGTGGGTTATCCAGCCCTCAATAGTTACAGCTTAAACAGCTGACAGTGGTTTTTCGTAAGTATACGAAATCGTAGCAAGTAATATAAAGTAAGTAGAGTATCGTCTCCTCAGGGATTGTATATCAAGTACCAAAATTGTGTTAACCTATTATTATCAGCTGACAGTTGGTTTTTCGTAAGTATACGAATCGTAGCAAGTAATATAAAGTAAGCTAGAGTTATCGTCTCCTTCAGGATGTTATCAAGTACCAAAATTGGTGTTAACCTATTTATTATTTAAACGGGCAATAAGAGGAGATTTTATTGTAAGGAAAAAGTAAATTCTAAAAATAAAAACAGAAATAAATCATCAACAATATTCCGATGAAAAGAAATCAAGGATTTTTAAAAACTACTAGGGATTTTGATTTCACTTAACTCATATCCAATTTATTTTATTAATTTGTTAATCAATTTTAATTGTTCAAGTAGGGGAAACAACCTAAAATCACTAACCAAGCTCTCCCGATGTATTGTTACTATTCTAAACCGGTCTTAATTAACCTATCTTCAATAGCGCAATTCAAACATGAATTAAATCATTAAGTTTTGTGGTTTGGTTTGTGAGTTCAAAATAACCTAAGGTCATAACTTATGAAAACCCCCATGAGCCAAACCATTAATAAAACTTCCGCATCAAGTTATTTATTCTCATATAATTTATTATTTTTATTCCATCATAAAAAACACTTCTCCCCATTTAGTGATTAATAAATAAATCAATCAGTGGGAAAAAACTTCTGCTCTGAAGCATTAGTGCAATAATAAATTATATCTTGAACAAAGAAAACACAAATATAATATTATAAAATTTGGAAATAATTTAAGCTACATCAAAAATAGCCCTAGTATGAGGATTTACTTCGGAACATAGTAATTAAATATAAAATCAATTAATACTGAATAAAATTTCATAATTAAAATATGAATAATGAAAGTAAACAAGATTAAGATTTAGAAAATAAAAAACCTAGTCGCGCAGAACGTGGACGCTTCCTTGAATCTTATATGAATCTTGAATGCTAGAAAGTCTTGAGAGAGAGATAGAAACAATATAGAAAATAATATCTAGAACAAGAGATGCTTTTACAATGAATGGTTCTTTTCTTATAATATAGACCTCCTGGAGAAAATCCGGACTCCATTTAGTGAAATATAGAAATCCTTATTAGTACCGAAACTTCTTTATCTTTTTGGAGATCACAAAAACTACTTGAGGCTTAGATTTCTTCTCAATTAGCGGACTCTCCATTCTTCCTAGATAGGTTTAGATCTTGATTTGCACGTACGAAAAATTATCTTTGAGGTGGGCCATGTAAGTTATTTAGAGACTGGCTGGCCATTTTTAATCAAGACAGCATTAACTTCGTACAAACAGGGCGTGCTTCCATTAGCACGGCTTTGGGCATTGCAGAGGTCTGAGGTTTCAATGAAGTATTCAGCACAGGCCGTAAGCTCTGCCCAACACTGTCCAGGAGAAGTATTGTGGGCAACGGGCTGGTGCGCCGTGGCACGGGCGTGCACCATAGCACGGGCAGGGCGTGCTAGGCTCTAACTTTCCAAGATCAAAATGCATCACGGGCGTGCTTAAGCAAGCACGCCCTGAGTCCCTTTTTAGGCAACGGGGCGTAGCCAGATGCACGGGCTTAGCCGGCCTAGAGCTGAGAGTCTGAGTCTCCAACTTGATTTTCCTTAAGTTTAGCTCGGAGTGCTAATGTGCATGGGCTGGGCGTTGCCAGAGCCTGAAGTGTTTGCTGCGATAATTGCTTTTTCTGTGCCAAAACCCTGAAATTTTCATTTTAAGATCAAGTGGATTATGATTGAAGGAAGCCTTGAAACAAAAATATAAATAAAACGAAGTAAAATATTAGTTAAAGTGATTAAAATTACTAAAATTCCAATAAAAAACTATATTTAAAAATACTGTAAAAATGACACCTATCAAAATTCTCCCAAACTAAATTCTCCAAACTTAAACCATTGCTTGTCCTCAAGCAACAAGACTAAAAACAAAAGAACAAAATAAACTAACAAAACTAGCTTACTATGGTTGGAGATAATTATTCACAATTTCAAAAAGATATCAAAATTAGTAATATGCAAATAAATCAAGTGTTTTCCATGCTAATTATATCTAAGCAAAAATTCAAGTTTTCGATGAAACACATTTCTTAATTTAAATATAAGTTAAAAAGATTTTTCAACACCAACATTTATTCAACCTATGATAAGTAGGATATGAATTTTCACAAAAATTATTTAGCCTTTTTAAGTTCAACATTCCCATATGCAAAATTAGTCATCCCTTTTCCACAATTGAAATGCATACAATTTAAAAGACAAAAATTATTTAGCCTTTTTAAGTTCAACATTCCCATATGCAAAATTAGTCATCCCTTTTCCACAATTGAAATGCATACAATTTAAAAGATCAAAAGGTCTTTATTTAGGTTGTAATGGGGTTTTAGAGGTATAATTATAGCTAAACAAAGAAAAAGGATAAAAAGATAGACAAAGAGCACAGAAAATGCATAATATCAAGATTTTCATTATATCAAAACAAATTGTAAAAGGAAATTAATCTTGAAGTTCTTCACTAGCTCAAAACTAGAGATATTTTGGCAAGGTCTTTTCATGATACTTTGATAATTTTGTCCTTGCTTTAATTCCCCAAACTTGAATTCTTTGATTGATTGCTTCTTCTATGGGGTGTTTCTCTTTAAATTTTCTAATTTGGTCCACTTGCTAGTATTAATGAAATTTTCTCCCTTTTTGTTGCTATATTTTAATAAAAATCAAATCTTTCAATTATACATTGTTGCACTTTAGGGTAGGAATTTAATTTGGTTTAGTGGCTAGGCTTAATAAGGGTGAACAATAAAATTTGGATATAGGCCTCAAATTGGTTGCAAAAGTCACATTTTAACTTAGTTGGCCCAGGCTAAATAAGGGGTTCAACAAAGAATGCCTAAATCATTTCTTTCTAAATGTAAGCATTTAAAAAATTTGTTTCAAAGGGAATTCTAATTTGTTCTAGGAATGCCAAGGTTAAATAAATTTTGATTAAAACATATCTATATGTCATAAAATTCACAAAAATTAGTGTTTATAATCTTAGAAACAAATAGTTAAACCAAAGAATCATGTTAAGTCAAAAATTAAAATTAAAGCTCAAACATATTAAGTCAAAAATTAAAATTAAAGCTCAAACATATTAGATTATAAAATCAACTAAATTTATCACAAGTTACTAAATTATGATAATTTTCAAGCGTTCTAACAATTATTCCAACCATGTGAAGCTAAAATAATAAAATTAAAATTAAAATAAAATAAAATTTTAACTAAAATTTTCCTTCCCCCAATTTAATCTAGCACATTATCCCCAATGTGTTAAAAAATAAGCCTACTTTCCCAAACTTATCACATTAGCAATAGGAAAGAATAAGAGAGTGTAGTAAGCATTACCATCATTGTCATAGCCCTGACCTGGTCAGTATTGTCCGCTTTAGGCTTTGCAACCCTCACGGATTTGTCCCTCAGGCAGGCTTTGCAACCCGCCCAAAAGGCGCGCCTAAAACCAAGTTAGAAGCTTACCCCCTTATGTATAGATCGTTTACCCCGTGCCTTAACTGATGTGGGATTTGCCTTAAGGTGTGCTGGGCCTTTCCAACATACACCCCCCATTGGGGACTCAGCGATTTCCTCGCTGAGGTTTGCCCCCCCACCACCGGCCAGAGGGGCACAGGGCCGCCTCATAGATTACAATTGTTCATAGCCGCTGAACCTGGTCGAAGTATTAGTCCGCTTTAGGCTTGCAACCCTCACGATTTGTCCCTCAGCAGGCTTTGCAACCCGCCCAAAACGCGCGCTTTAACACAAGTTAGAAAGCTACCCCCTCTTTATCGTATAGATCGTTTACCCCGTCCTTAACCGATGTGGGGGATTTGCCTAAGGTGGATTTGCCTAAGGTGTGCTGGCCTTGCCACAATCATTGTATTGAAAAATAGAATAGAGTTGGGTGTTGGAATGTAGCATAGCTAGAAAATCAGAAAAACAGTAAAAAGAAAAAAATATGAGAATATATAATATTCAAAAAAGACATAAACAGCAACAAGGGAAACAAAAATTCAAGACATAACATCCAACAAAAATCGAAATAGAAAAAAAAAAACAAACGAGAAGAAGTCAAAATCTATCAAGGTTCCGGTGGTGGAGGCGGGTGTGGCTGCAATAACTGAATGACAGTGTGGAGTTGGCCCTACAAATTATCAATGCGAGAGTCGAGGCTCCCGTGCATAATCTACAAATTATCAATGCGAGAGTCGAGGCTCCCGTGCATAATCTCTATGGACTGGAATCTGTCAGCAATCATCGATTCCATTCCGTTAAGGCGTGTGTCAAACATGTCCATTCGGGACATCATCCGTGCAAGGACTTATCGTAAGACATGCTTGATGTTCCCTGAAAAGATGGACCAGCGCCAGAAGTACCTGCACCAGAAGAAGGACCAAAAAGAGTCGGATTACCCTCCTCCATGTTAGCGTCACCGGCATCCTCAGCCTCCTCATCATCCGAACTGTCGTCTCAAGAACCCACTATCCGATATGCATCTCCCACTTTTCAACTAGCCTCACGTGAATCATGACATCTAAGTCTAACCTAGTGCCTCTTCCTATTCCCACATTATCATAAACTGGTCTAGCAGGGTTCCAAACTCTTAGATATGTTGAAATCCGGGTTACAAAACACCCCATCATAATAGCCCCCTTATCCGCTCGTGCAACCCTCGCCCATCGCAAACATAACCAATAACCAACATGCAACAAAATTCCCTGACTAATAGCCCATAAGAAGTATAATTCATTGCGGCTTAGTGCCCCATCACTCTCGTTTCGCCCAAAAATAGTGCTGGCTAAGAATTTGTGAATATATCTCAAGGTAGGGTTTCTCAATTTTGAGGCTTTCAAAAACCTAAGATTATAATTATGTTCCCCAGTCAGATCTGTTTTCGCACCGCCCCCGAGCGACCCAAAAAACGTTCCATCTTTTCGTGTGATTGGAAAAAAAAGTGATTTTATTATGAAAAAGTGGTGACAAAACATTTTATTGGATACGATGCCGATAAATCGGTCTTATAAAACATTTTGAGTCGCCACCCATTTCAACCCATTTTTTCACTGCAATGGGACCGTTTCAAGTTTATTTTATTAAAAATGATCTCCATTTTAAACCCAATTTTATTTAACGGCCAGAATTGTCATAGAAAAACTGGATTCAGGCCCGCCACCAAATTGATTCTAGTTAAGGAATTGGGTACGCCGGCCCGTTGGAAGCACCGACGCCAGGAAAATCCGGCCTCTTTTAACCTACGATTTTCTAATTTATTCTTAGTTAGAAAAGCCAAATTATTTATTTTATTTGAACCTCAACCCCGAATGAATGAACGTAGTTCTCTATATGGAAACAAATTAATTAATCGCTCCCAATCAAGAAATCATCTGCATCCATATCATCCCAAGATCAAATCCAAACCAAAGTAATTAAATCAAATAAATAAAAGACCCGCTCTTGCCTTATTGGTTAAAGGCGGGCCACAAAACCAAACCTAAAACTACATCTACACCCAATTCGAAATCAAAACCCAAAAACCACAATAATATCATGCTAATTATTATTTAACACCTAAAGTCACATTTTTATATTTTATTGTTTATTTAACACATTTTTATATTTTTGTTTATTTAATCCTAAACATGCAAATTATTAATAAATCAACAAATTTAATTTTCTTTTTCCTTTAAACTGAAATTATAAAAATCATACAAACAAATGCATAAAATCACATTTTAGTATTCTAAACTTAATTAAACTGTGATCTGTTCATAGTTGGACATTCTCAGATTTATTGAAGAAATAAACTCTGGAAGCTTAGAATAGTTGGGTCACCCAGCTAACAGTTGGGTCACCCAGCTGTTCCTGGATGAACAGTTGCATGATGCAGCTGTTCTTGGATGAACAGTTGGGCACCCAGCTGTTCTTGGATTAACAGTTACGTCACCCAGCTGTTCTTGGATGAACAGTTGTGTGACGCAGCTGTTCTGGCGTAAGCTCGTTTTCAAACGGTTTATTCAGATCATTTAATAAACTTTGGAAGCTTAGAACAGTTGGGTCACCCAGCTAAGAGTTGGGTCACCCAACTGTTCCTAGATGAACAGTTGCATGACGCAGCTGTTCTGGCCTAAGCTCATTTTCAAACGGTTTATTCAGATCATTTTTTATTTAAATGTGATTAAAGGACATATAAAATGGCCAAATATGAACAAATAAAATGGCCAAATATGCAACAAAATACAATTTTAAAAGAAAGATTAAAATTACTAAAACCCACAAAAAATATTATAAAAAAATACAAAGAAAGTTAAAGAAATTACCTGATCCTCAGATTGAGTGATTGTAAATGGTATCAAATGTTTTTAAACAATTGATAGTTAAGATCTTCCCAGAAGCTTTGTTTCCAAAGGATTTAAGTCCTGCTTGTTTCTTTAGGTCCTTTGTCTATTTTTCTCTCTTTTTATGGTTTAATTTCACCTAAAATTGATCTCTCACCTAAAATTGATCTCTAATGGCGATTTCCCTTCAAATCAACTCACAAGAGTTTCTGGAGGAGAATGTGGCCGCAGGGTGTGTTTTTAGGGTTTCCAAAAATCGTCCCTTTGATGTGAGAAAGAGATCTTTTTATAGAGGTAAGTCAGGACACAGCTGCGTCTGCGTGACACAGCTCATTTTCATAGCTGCGTGACGGACCCGATAGCTGGGTGACCCAACTGACAACTAGGTGACGCAACTCTGACCCAACCAGAAACTTAAAATTGGTTTTATTTAAATCCTTGGATTAAAAGACTTCTAGATGGCATTAACCCATTCATTCCACATCCTCGTACATCATTGGATCAGGCGGGGCATAAAAACATGTGTCAACAAGATCATTCCATGTACTGTGATCATTAAATTCTGTAAGTATTCGATTATGAGCATTTTCAGTGGGAAATCCGAATATATGACTAACCTCATTGACAGAAAGTTCATAATTTCTCCCAAACAACCGAAATTCAATTTTGCTAGGGAAATTAAATAAGCGAATAAAGGAGGAATAAGAACTCAAAAACTCTAATGTGAGAGGTGCATAAACAAGGTCTTTCATGTTGATAAATTGTTCCCACCCAATACGCCTAAGGGGTTAAGGGGTTCTAGAAACAGCAATCCCAAGTCCCCACTTGTGCCTAATTGCATTCTCCATCAATAAATCGAGATTTGGTAAAATAGGGCGCAAGAGAAAGTTTTGTGTTACCTTTCTTGTTGTTTCTGGTGAAGCCAATTTCAAATGGAGGAGGAGCGGTAGTCGCAGGAGGAACGGTTGGAACGGCGTGGAGGGAGAAGCAGGTGGGAGGAGGAGCCGGAGTCGCAGGAGGTGGAACGGGTGGAGGAGAAGCAGTGGAAGGTCGAGCAATGGGTCGTTGTCGAGCGGCCACAGAAGAGGCAAGTTGGCTGCGCTTGTATCGGGGAGGCATGGTGATGGAGAAAAGTGAAGGAATTTAGTGTTTTATGTGTTTGGATGAGAGAAAAAGAGGGAAAAACTGAGAAAAACAGAGAAGGGAGGTTAGGCGGCTAGGGCGTGCATTGTGGGAAAAGAAGGGATGAGGGCGTGCGCTTTAAATAAAGGCGCGTTTTATTGCGCAGATCTGCTTGTGGCACGGTCATGCTTCCAGGCCGTGCGCTTCTAAATCTCTGAGGCGGTTTGCAGGCACGGGTGTGCTGAAGGGCACGACTGGGGCGTGCGCGCCTCTGACCTGTAGAGAAAAACTAGACTTACCTGGAACGGCGTGCTGGAGGGCACGGCTGGGGCGTGCGCGCCTCTGACTTGTGAAGCGATTTTCTCCGTTCTGGTCACACGGGCATGTCCTAGAGCACGGTCAAGGCATGCTAGCTGCAATCCCTTGTTATGTATTAGCACGGGCGTGCTGTGGTGCACGGTCAGGGCGTGCTAGCCTCTGACCTTCAAGAGTGATTTTTACCTCTGTGAAGCCTGGCCGTGTTGCTGAGCACGGCTAGGGCATGCCATCCTGTTGACTTCAACTCGAACTGAAGAATTTTGACTAAAACAGAGGAACAATTATAGAGAAAATTTGGGAAAATTATAACAGAAATAGCAAAAATAAACTGAAACAAGAAATTTCAAAAAAAAATATGGGTTGTCTCCCACAAGCGCTTTTGTTTAACGTCGTTAAGCTCGACGCACTCAACCAAGTTTAGGCTAAACAAGACTGATGGTATTTTTGACTAGATAGCGTTTGTTTTAACACGTCGTTAAGCTTCTCGACGCAACATTCAACCAAGTTTAGGCTAAACAAGACTGATGGTATTTTTTGACTAGATCAAAGTTTTCATTTTGAATAAACTCAACTCGTTAACGTTGTGCTTGAGGCATGTAACATTTGAAAAACTCTGGTTACCACGTCCACCAGTTTCCGATGGCCCCATGTGGAAAATTTTCCTTGATCGTGAAATGGGAACAGAGGGCATTCTAGAGTGCACAACTTAACCAGGAAAGAGATGAAGTTTTGAGTTTATAGAGCTTGGCAATACCTGTTACTGTACCTACCTTTAAGAATTCCAATGTCAGTGATAATATGCTTATCATAGCCATTATTTGGTAACGGTCGCTTATATATTTTGGGCATATACCTCATAAGCATTTGTGTAGGCGCAGTTACATAACCATCTATTTAATTGATAGTGAACCATTTTTGACCAACTTCCTTAGCATTAAAGTTAAGAAATTGGATTGCCCCCAATTATGCTTTTGTTGTTGGCAACTCAACAGGAAGGTGACAGGAAAGCCTTTTTACCAAGGTAGACCATGTCGCAATATTGGAGACATAAACAATTGGCATTTTGAATGCGATTCTATAAGCCCGCATTAAGAGCCATCATAGATTGTTTTTCATTAAGACCAGTCCTTCCTAGATTTAGTCCAATTCAGTAGTTGCTCGCAGGAATCTTCTTGGATTTCCCTATTAGTGACTTCCACTTGTCCACTTGTTTGAGGATGACATGGAGTACCTAACACGATGAGGTAACAACCATATTTTGAAAAGAAGGGAATCTAAGTACTTTATTGGCATAAAGTGCTTACCTTCCCGTCTGTAATTATTTGCCCTAAAAGGGTGCCATGACGTGTGAAATATATTTCTTGAAGAGTTCATTACACTTTTGGCATCATTATTTGGAAGGGCAACGCTTCTACCTATTTTGGGAGACATAGTCCACTACTACTAAGAATGTATTGGTTGGAAACGTAGAGATGAATGGAAAAGGTCCCATTGAAAATCTAAAGCCCCAAACATCAAAGATCTCTACTTCCAAGGATGCTGTTTAAGGGCATCTCATGTCGCTTCGAGATGTTTACCATATTATGCGACCTTTTGAGAGAGGCGAATCACAAAGACGAATAAGTTTAAGCATCTTTAATAACTTAGGCAATAACAACCCCGTTTTTCCAAGATACCGTGCTGCTTGATACAGGTCTTAGCTTGCTCCAAAGTGTCCCCACATTCCATTAAATGACAGAAAATTCTAAGGAACTTTCCACTTAACCATCTTCTAGTATACATGTCGAAGAATTATTTTGCCTGATCATGATAATATATTGTAACAAAAAGGGCTTCCCTCCCAATAGTAGTATTTGATATCAATGGAAAAAACTTTTTCTTTATAGTTGATTTAAGAAAGATTAGGTAGGAAGTAAATTTGCAAAACAGGTAGTTAACTATATCGACATAACATAAGGACTTGTGTGTGTTCCAACAGGTAGAAGATGTGTCATTGGGGATCAAGTCTATCATTGATTTGTAAATTCTAAATAGCATCTTTCTTCCCCCAAAACTCCTATAGCCTGGATAAAGTGGTCGGCCACTGAGGTCTCCGGTTCCTTTTATTATCTAGCGATTCTTCTAGATCAAATTCCTAAAGCACATACAAAGAACCCAACGGATTAAATCTGAGACTTTGTACCTTTCTTTTCTGAAAAATACTTAATAGCAGGTGATCAGTGGTAAACTAATTTGGTTTTAGCTCCAATTTAATAAGCCCTAACTTTATCAAAAGCAAAAACAAAGCTTTAGATAGTTTCTTTTTCAGTGGTGGCATAATTTAATTGTGCGTCATTCAATGTGCGCACTAGCGTAATAAATGACGTTCGGCACAAATATACCTTTATTCCTTTCTTTGCCAGAACAGCTCCAAACAGCAAAATGATCACAATAGCATCACATATAGACTCAAGGGGGTGTCAATCTGGTGAGTAAGCCAATGATAGGGTCTTGAGATGGAGAGGTCTTTTCTTCAAGAGAGAACCTTGATTTAAAAGCATTCAAACACTCTTTGTCAAATTTTAAAAAGGAACATCTTTAACTAATAAAATTACAAAGAAGGTAATTTGTGATTTGGATAGTCCTGATAAATCTCCTGTATTTATATATCTGCATGGCCAAGAAAGCTCCTTATATAACCTCTCAAGCAACATGAATTTTGGAGGCAGGTAGCTTTTTCAAGTTACCACCCATTGAATTTGGCTTTGTTCACTTCAATTCCTTTTTGGAAGATTTAATGCCCTAAGAACAATTAACCTTCACTAACCAATAAAATGACATTTTTCCCAATTTAAAATTAAGGTTAGTTATCACTCGCATCGGTTGCATTACTAAAGATAGGTTATATTAAGACATGCATCAAAAAGACAAACCAAACGGAGAGAAAAATCATCACCATGAACATTTCAATAAATTTTTCAAAACCAATGGTCAGAAAATATGGACATCATGTTCATATCTTTGAAAGTTGCAGCAGCATTTTGCATAATCCAAAAGGCATTCTCCTATAGGCAAAAGTAGCATAAATTGGGTTGAGAAGTAGAAAGTGGTTTTTTCTTATCTTCAAGAGCAAATAGGTATTTTCTGGAAAGTATGCTGAATAAACCATTCCAAAAAACAATAATAAGGGATAACCTGCAAGTCTTTCAAGCATTTGAATCAGAGTGAGAAAAGGGTAAAGGGATATGGTGCGGTCTTTGCGTGTTGCTCTAGTTCAAGGTGCCTATAATAAACAATGCACACACGCCAACCTGTGACTGTTCGAGTAGGATTAAACTTCAATTATTTTTTGCTAGAAAATAAATTGTCAATACATCTCCTGCTTTGGAACAACTTTGACTCAGGAACCTTACCCAAGCTGCTATCGTGAAATTTGATTAAATAATTCTACATGCCAAAAGTTTTATGATTTCAAAGCCTTAACTACGTCTTTCTCATTGTCATAGGCCCTGACCTGGTTTAGTATTGTCCGCATTTAGGCTTTGCAACCATCACGGATTTTGTCCCTCAGGAGGCTTTGCTAACCCAACCCAGAAAGCCACGCGTGAACCAAGTTGGAGAGGACTAACGCCTCTATATTGTATAGATCGTTCATCCTACCCCTATCACTTAGCCGATGTGGGAATTTTGCCCCTAAGGTGCGAGATCACCGTAGGGCAAATCCCACATCGGCTAAGTTACAGGGGTGGAACGAAGTCTATACAATAAAGAGGGGTTAGTCTCTAACTTGGTTAAGCGTGCTTTTTGGGTAAGGTTAGGCAAAGCCTCGCCTGAGGCGACAAATCGTTGAGGGTTGCAAAAGACTAAAGCGGACACAAATACTAACCGCAGGATCCAGGGCTATGAACAATTTGGTATCAAGCACTAAGAGCCGCCCCTGTGCACCTCTGCCGGTAGGTGGGGGACAAAACCGGGTCAGCGAGGACACTGAAGAAAATCTAGGGGGGAGGTGTATGCTGAGCAAGGCCACACACCTTAGGCAAAATCCCAACAATCGGCTAAGGAACAAGGTGAACGATCTATACATAAAGAGGCGGTGTCATCTAACTTGGGTTAGCCGCGCTTTTGGAGTCTGGGCTTTGGCAAAAGCCTGCCTGAGGGGACAAATCCCGCTGAGGGTTTTGCAAAAGCTAGGAAGTGGACAGGATACTAACCAAGGTCAGGGCTAATGAGAACATGCTCATCATTAATGGGAATCAATCGTCTTTGATGCCTTCACCATCGATTGAGGGTTTATAGTACTTCCCCTCATCAGGATCTATATTCTGCATAGCACTTGGACTTATTCCTGTAGTTCTAGAAATCGACAGCCTAGAGCTTTCTTATGTTTTCGAAGAACCTGCAACAACCTTTCCTCTTGTCAAGTGTGTAAGTGAGAAGAAAATAATAAGAGGAAAGATGAATTCCAACCTAAGAATGCATGTTTTAAATGATATTGGAAGCTTGTTTCAGTTCTTTGCTTTGGTGGTTCACTTTCTTTCCTTATTTCAATTGAATGCTTGAATCAATTAATGTCATCTTTAAATATGCAAAGTGTTTTCACACATTGCATGAACAAAATCAATTCGAACAATCAGGTCCACTGTATAAGTTCGCATAGAGAAGGTTAGTACAAGATTTGAAAGAAAGCATTCAAAAACATTTCCTCCTTGACCAAACCCTTAAAGTTTAATTTGCCTTCATAATACAATCAAATCAAGTGCTCTTGGGCAGTTGCAAAGAAAGAGGTCTTCCAAATGATTAAGGATCCTTCTCTATCTTTCATCAATATCAAGAATAACAAAATGCAACAGGGAAAGATAAATGTATCTAACTTACCAAGCACATCTTCCTACAATTCCCTCTTGGATTATTTGATTGATCGATCTGCTATATTGTAAGAGACATCCTTTGTTTGGCTTTAGCTTCTCCCATCTCCTCAGCATCTTAAAACTTCATAAGACAATAAGCTCCTAATGCTGAAGCAACTAAATCTGCTTAAAGCTTTTTCAAAGTTCAAGATTACCATATTCAATGGATAAAAAAACTTCTAGATTTTTAACTCTTGGAGGCAAGGTTATTTTGATAATATGCACTACACTCCTCAGTTAAGGCGAGGGTTAACCGTTCCAATATAATCATGGAACAAATTTTTTCGTATCTTGCTCAGGAGATTTCTTTTAGAAATCTTTGCATAACTGGGGCATTTGACGAGAAAGCTTACAGCAGAGATTTAGGAATGTTTAATTTGAAAGGCTTTCGAGAAAAGACATCAACGAAAATTTGCAGCGAAGCTTTGTCATCTTGTGCTCCTTTCTTTAAACCCTTTGTGGGAAGGGAACAGGTGTATCACATAGAGGTTTCACTTCTTCTTGGCTAACGCGCTTTCCTTAGAATCCAATGATCGGGAATTTTTCTGCTTCTTCTTTTTTCATTTCTTAGTTCTTGGGTGGTTCTCTAACGCTGTTTGACCACTTCTTAAGGATGATAGCCTGTACCTTTTCTTTAGGGATTATTTTCAGTTATATACTTAGGCTAACGTAACTTTGAGGTCGTGTCGATTATAGACCAATCATGGTTTTCGAATTTGCCTTAGCCTTGAATTTCTCCAATTTTCTTTCGCAAGCTTGCTGGAATTTTGTTTGTTTTTTCCTCTGGTTTTTCGTTCACGAAGTCCATAGTCGCCGATTTAGAAAGGGTAGTAAGGAGATCATCATTGTATGATTTCTTCTCTTGAGGTTATAAAAACTCTGGTGGTGCGGTCAAGGCATTGTTAAGATTCCCATATCCTGACAGGTTAGGTGGTGCACTCTCCCTCAAACCTGTTATCAAATAAAGGAGTTGGAGTTATTGGGTAATTTCTCTCTTCCTTCCTTGATTCATCACAATAGTTTACTTATTCCAAGAGTTTGCGGATTCAAAGAGTGCTATCATGCCATTCTCCTAATCCGCATGTTGCCCATTACAACCTATCACAAACTGCAATAGTAGAATTGATAGGATTAGTAGTCAATAGGTAGTCCAATTTCTTACCATTATTAAATCTACCTGGCATTGTAGCTGGGTGAAATGGCATCTATTTCATAAGCTCCTGCAGTCTCCCCTTCTTTCGGGTTGCTTTGATAATAGGCTATGTGCTGTGCCATCTCCTACTATCAAGTCATAAACTCGTCTCCAGTCATCGCTCGTTGTTCTCTCTCACACAGAGACCACGCTGCAGCGTGCGGAGGTCGTTAGGGAGTGATTTTAAGTGTTAGGAGGATAATTGCAATTATAATAGTTTCGTACCTGTAACCATATAGGCAAACTGTGATGTGGGCAATTGCCGGGTCAATCACAGTCCTTGAAATCTTTTCCCCAGCTCTGTACAAGAACTGTTCTTGATCATGCGCTCTTTGTTAACACCTGGTCATTAATCTGTTATTGCGCAGTTTTTTTGTGGTCTTTCACAAGCCATGGAAAGAAATTTTAGCTTAAAATTTGGGCTAATTTCCTCCCCCATGTTGTAAAACTTCTAGCAGTGCATGATTGTAACCAAGATCGTGCTTTGTCCCTAAGAGTGAAAGGGGAAGAGTCTTTAGTTTTATGGTCGAGTCTCTTCGACACAAAACACCAGTTGCGCGTGGGTGTTGAAAATAGTAATCGCAATATTTCCATTTAAAGGAAGATTTGTGGATATGAGCGTTAGGTACTCTTCACTATGTAACCTCCATATGTGAATTGAGATGGAAAAGGGCATTGATAATTGCAGTGTTTCACATTTCAAAAATTAATTAGCTTCCACACCGAAGTCTTCAGTGAATACTTGAGGTTGTCCCATTAAGAGTAGGTGTGGTTGTTATGTCCCGCAAGGTGGCGGGACCTGTTGACCGTACTTTTGAGTCGCCTTCGGCCTTGACCCGGTGATAGATGGACATGAAGACTCAAATTTGATAAAAGAGATCACGATCCAACCAGAAGTGTTGAACCAAAATTGGAATCGAAACTTTATCTCCAAAGGAGCTTGACCGCGTTAGGAGTTGCGTCAACGCAACTATCACCTAAGATGACGACACTCATAGTTTGCGTCAAGCAACTCTGACCAAGGCTAACACCTCTGGCGCCACACCCGTGTCTCTAAAACAGGCCTGTACGCTGGTGTTGTATGGAGTGATGCAGCACTGTAGCGAAAAGTAAGCTTGCGTCACGCAGCTTGCGGATCCGTCAACGCACTTTCTACCTGCGTGACCGCCAGCTTTGTTATGTTGCCCTACCCCAATAAAGTAAAACATTTTGTCTTATAAAACGGGACTTTTTCTCTCATTTTTCTTGGGACTTCAAACACGTATTTAAGTATTAAGGTTTTTGATTTAGACGGCTAGGGTTTGCTCTTTTCCCCAAGAACTCAAGTGAGTAAAACCTTGAGGAAGATCAAGCCATTAGATACATAAGATTTTCACAACATTAAAAAACACAAAAAAAAAAAAAAACATAAGAAGAGAAAAAGAGAGAAAAGTAAAAAAGAAACGTTTTATAATGTACGAAGAACTTGATAACAAACACCTCTGGGATCGTGAGGCGAGTCCCTGAATCAATAAAAACGCATGCAATCCTCGAATCTGAGGGTTAGGTAATCCCTTAAAACTTCTCTTTTCTAATTTTAGTCTTTTATTTGTTAATAATCTCAATTTTCATAGTAATTTAGTTGGTTTGTTATTGGGTTAAACGGTTAACTTTGCCCATTTCTGAAATACTTCCTCTGCAGTTAGTTTAATCATTGTTAAGTAAAGAAGAAACACGTATTAAACCACAAAGAGTAGTTTGAATGGTAGTTACAGACCAGAGCACTTGCGCTCACGCCAGCTACTACCATGCGTGACGCACTGTTCATTTGTCAAAAGGCTTTTAAACCTGGAACTGGACCACTCCGCGTGAACGCAACTGTTCATGTCTCGCAACAGTGTTTTATTTCGTTTTTATAGTTGTTTGTTTAAAATGTTACGTTTTTAATAAGTAAGTTAATAATAAACTGGGTATTTTAAATAAGCCCCACACACAGTCGCGCCACGCAAACTAAAGAGTTCCCGTCACGCGAAATGTTCTTTCGTAGAGCATGCTTGCGTGACGCAACCTGTCTTAAGCTTTTTTAGGATAATAATCAAAGAGTTCCGTCAGCGACTTTCTTTGTAGAACAGCTGCGGTGCGCAATTATGCCTAAAATTCCAGAAATATTTTTCTTATACTTAATTTTAATTTCCAATGTCATTAAGTAAATGTTTAATGTTAATTCGGAAAGTGAATCAATAAATGGGCAAATTGTTTTGTTCCTAATCAAATCAAAATCGATTAATTTACTATGATTATAAAGATTTTATTGGATCTTACTTGTCCTTATTTGTTTTAATTATACCCTTAATATAAATCTGGTTTGTGGCCCCGGCCTTTAACCATCACAGGCAGAGTGGGTCTTTTAGATTCATATTTTTGTCTATATTGTGGATGGATGGTGAATGTGATGATTGAATTTGATTATGAATGCAATGAATCGAACCTAGTTGGGACGGTTTTAATCAATTTTCGCCACATAGGAACTCGTTCGATTATTCGGATTGGGTTTAATAAATAAAGTTTGGCTTTTCTATAAATAAATTCAACTTAGAAATCGTAGGGTTAAAGAGGCCGGTTTCCGGGCGTCTTGCTTTCAACCGGGCCGACGTACTCATATTTCCCTTACCTGAATCGTACTTGGTAAACGCGCCTGTATTCTCAGAGTTTTTACAATAATTTAGCCTTAAAATACAATGGGTTAAATGGGAGTCATTTATAAATTAAAATAGGTAAACGGTCCCATTGCCGGAAATAATGGGTGGCAACTAAAATTTATATTTATAAAGACGCGATTTATCGGCACCAGCGATCCAAAAGGTTTTAACACCCATTTTCAAATAAAGAAAAAGAAAGAGAGTTTTTCCGAGGTCCTTTTCCGGGGTTTTAAGGGATTTTCTTGGGTCGAAAAAGCAGTTTGGCGATCTTCACCTGGAATTTTGCACCCACTAATCCACGGTTGTTTAATAAAATAAATTTGAAGTGGTTTGCAATTAGGAATTGACTTAAAAAAAGCCTATTTTCTAATTAAAATTGGGTTAGGAAAAAGCCGATTGGAAAATTATTGTCTTCGTCCGTTATGTTTGTTTGATTGTCTTTCCTTTTTCTTTTAGGATTTTTTTGCATTCATATGCATTTTCTCCTCCTTCTCACCCACATTCTACCCGTATTCACCTTCGGTACTGGTGTTAAGTTTGACGGTGGATCTAGCCTAAACCTGCGTTTTAGGTGCACTCCCATCCGAGAATTAACATTACTACTAAACCACAAAGCCTTAGTTATACCTTAAAGGTGCGTCAAAAGGAGTAGGCCCAACAAAGCCCGAAATCCTGTTTGCGGAACCCAGACTTTGTAAAGCCTAATAAAGACTAAAGCCATTATGCATTTATAGACAAATAGCCGTAGTTACTTTCCCTTAAGGAAATACCCGGTTCTTATTGCCTGTTGTTGTGTTCCGCATTCATTCAAGAGTTGATATCGTCAATCTCAAAACCCCCTGTTGGTTTGTCGAGAATTAGACCAATTCCTTAGAAACAGATGTCGGAAATTTATACCATGGAATCCAGTTGTGTGGGAGTAAATAGGTTGGAAGGCCATACATTTCCCCACTCCCGTTCCCCTGTAGATATAAAAACTGTACATAAATGTTGTGACATTCACGCAATCATGTAACGATTTTTTTTCAGCCATGTTCTATCTAATATAGAGCTAATATTCGGTAATGGACAATTTGACCTTGGTCTTGGAGACTGTTGACCTCAAATTCGTTTTTGAGAATAATATTATGGCGGCAATCAACTTATAGCAAATTTTATACCCCAAAAGGAAAGGGAGATATAGAGGGGGGTTGCGATTCCATTTGTATTTTTACAATTTCTCGCATTATCTGAAATTAAGTGAGAGATTAAAAAATTTGTAATAAAATAAAATGAAAATCCTGCTTGGGCCATAATTGTTCTCAAGGCAAAAAAGTAAGGATACAAAAAAGAGAAATATGATAAAAAAAGAAGTGTTCCGCTTGGAAAAATTCTTTTCATTCCGAGGCATATAAGTTAGGGATTCGAGAGAAAATAGTTTGATCCGTTAAATTCCAAAAGGAACGGTCGACGACAGATAATGCCCGAAATGTTTCAAATACAAATAAGTTAAATTGTCTTTTTAATATTATTCAATATCGAATTTTTGTCCAGTCGTCGAAATCGAGATCTTCTTTCCATGCCGTCTTAGCACATTAGAAATGCATTTTCTCATCCTAATGTTGCTTTCATTTTCTCATGCATACATGCAGGAGCTCTTTAACTTTAAACTCAGACATTTTTTTGTCAGAATTGATCCCTTCCCGAGTAAAGACTGCTTCGAAGCTTGGAACCGACACCTTGGTCAACGCCTAGTCAGAACATCCCCAATCCTTCGAGTTTTTCCAATCAGTTTCAAGTGAGTTATTCAGTTTCATCGGATTCAGATTTTGATTCGGTTTTTTTATCCCAGTAAGAAATGTGCAGATGATTATTGGGGATGAGCCCCGGATTTTCGCAAGCTCAGATAAGAACTATTGCCTCAGTATTTTGGGTAAGCCGTCTGCTTTCCGCCCAGATAAGGAGCAACAATCACAACTACCTCCCGCTTCAAGCTTAGTCAACTCGGTGGTTTTGAAGAGGAGGAGTGGGAATATCCAAGAACCTGTGTCAAGACAATTCTAAGGTCTTCTGAGGGAAACACTGTCCCTGTTGAGGAATTTATGTAATCAAGCAACTTGCTGAGGCTGAAAGACAAGATTGAGAAAATTGTCTGTAAGTTGAAGGAAACGGACCCGGTCACCACTTGATTCATGTAACCGAGTATGGTTTTTGCAGCCCAACCAGCTCTACTTTCATTTAAAAACATTCAAGCATACCACATTCGAAGAAGACAACGATCCCCGTTCTCAATCTTGTCATGAATTTCTCCGGGGTCTCTCAGATGAACGCGGTAAGAACGAGGAAAAGATGTTTTGCGAGCATTCCAGCAAACACTACATAAGGATTCGTTTAAGGTGGTACGATTGGGTCTAGATGAGGAGATTCAGAAAGAAAGTGGGGATAACCCCTACAACCGCTTTTCTTAAAGCATTTAAATTAGAACCGATGAGGAAAGTGAGACGCGTTCTTTGGGTGTGTTGCGTGTATATATATTGGAGAAGCCCTTGAGACAAGGGAGGATTGAAAGCTTTCTGAGCTACTATAGGAGATGAGAGAACAAAGCTAATAGCAGTGGTTCGAGACAAGGCCAAAGGATCAGGAGTTGATCCAGAAATCTTCAGTAGGAGTTTTTGTTGCCCTTCCTTTAAGGAGAGAATGTTGACAGCCAACCCCCTCTCACTGACTTTTGCTCTAGTTCAAAGAGCTTTGGTTTGAACGATAGAGTGAGCTGTATTAAGGAGGAAAGAAGAAGAACAGAGGGTTTGGCAACTATCCGGACCTCTAATTGGTGAACAGAAATGTCGCAAGTAGCAACCAGAATCAATCAGGAAGCAGTAATCAGTGGGGGCAGTTAATGAAAGAGTCGAGAAGAGAATTCACCGACTTGGGAAGACCTCTTGAGTACTATGTGTTTGAAAGATCAAGTATCAATTGAATGGAGTACTCTCGAAGTTTTGCCAGTCGATCCGACTAATTTTTGGCCTGGTGGCGTGGGAGGTAATATGGACCGAAACTGTGATGTTACCATCAGTGCAAGGGGCATTCGACTGATGAATGTTACACAAATTGAGGCACGAATCATCCAGGAAGGTTTTTGAATCGACAGCGGGAAAAGTTACTCAAACCGGGTCTGAGGGAACAAGCCCGAGCACTTAAGAAACAACCCACTCTCCCGAATATCAGTACAACCTATCTGCCCGTAAGTCTCAAGTCGGTGAAATCAATCAACGCTTAATCGAAAATGTTTGGATTGCCAGAAAGTAAGTTGGTACTTGGCAGAAGCCGAATGGAAGAATAGATGTGTGAATGTTGAAATATATGGGAATGACTGCCAGCAGCGATGAGGAAGGGAAAGATGCCCGTAAAATAGAAGATTGAGAAGTTAGCAATTTATTCTGAGTAAAGTGGGCGATGTGCCAGAAGATGAAGACGAAAGCAAATGCCAGCTTCACAATCCAAAAAAGCTTAGCTGATTCCGGGAAGGGAAAGAGTTCAGTAGGTATTATAGCAGCGAAGAGGACGTGAAATGAGGTAGGTGATCCCCAGAAAGCTTAACCCGCAGTGGCGAGTATACAATCCCGATAGCAGTGGGCAGGCTTAAAGGGACAAAGAAGAATTGAATACTGATGGGGAAGACGTAAAAAGAAAAGCAACAGAGAAAGGCGGAGAAGAGCCAAAAGAAAAGAAGAAAGAAGAGGAAGTAGCTGAAGAAGTGCAGAAAGAAAACTGTCGAGGTATGGTGAGAGCAGTCAAAACCAAGCACCCAAGTTGTGTGTGAGCCGCCAGTTCAGTACTGTGAGCAATTGCAGAGAACAAGATGCAGATATTTCATCTGTGGGATTTTGCCTGATAGCATCCAAAGAGCATAGAGTAAGTCCTTAACTAGAAGCCATACTTTTGTCAGGTGCCTGCTGGCGTGATTCAGAGTGTTGACATGATCAAACGTGCTACAGCGTAGAATTGGCGAAGTCACTTTCTTTGACTCGGGACCTCCACCAGAAGGAAGAAAGTCACTTTAAGCCATTATAACATTCAGATTGGCCGTTAAACGGGCCGTGAATACACCCGGAACGTAATGGTGGATAATGGATCGGCCCTATGTGTGGTGCCCGTTGAAGATGCTATTCCAAGTTTAAAAATTGAAAGAGTCAGAACTTGACCATCAGACATGGTTGGTGCAAGAGCTTCATGACAACACCTCATGCGGAAGTGCAAAAGGGAACTTTTAGAAGCGAAGATATCACAGGGGACCTGTTTAGAAAGCTGGGTAGGATGTGGTTGTGCTTGATATTTTAGCCAGACTATGCTCTTTTGTTTGAAAGGGCCCCTGGCTCCATCCTTTAGGTGGGGCAAGTTCCGTCTAACCCTGCACAGAAAAGTGAAGATTTCCATGGGGTATCGATGTGGTGACAGTTTAACGCGCAATGAGACTTCTGAATGTGGCAAA
>NW_023590578.1:0-23946 GCF_014843425.1 Jatropha curcas
CACCAAATTCCTGAAATTTGTCACCAAAGATTCACTTCTCTAGCTTCACTTCTCTAAGATTAATTACTTAAGTCAAGTTGGGATGGGCAGTGAATTTGGTGAATTTAGCAAATAGAATTTGAAGGAAAAACAAGAGAATAGAGAGAGCAAAGTGGCGTTTGAGAGAAGAAGGAAGAAGAAGTGTTTTGCTCATAATTGAAAGTTGCCTTTAATAAAGCAACTAAAAAGGGCATTTTGGTCTTTTTGCCCAAATTGAATGGATAGATAAGTCACTAGATCTAATCTAATGGCTTAAATATTCTCCAATTAAATTCCTTCAAAATATTAATTTATCTCCAAACAAAAAGTCAATCTAATGGCTATAAATATTCTCCAATTAAATTCCTTCAAAATATTATTTATCTCCACAAAAGTCTCTAATTTACTCCATAAAAAAATAATTTTTTAAATTTCCTTAATTACTATAACTCCACAATTCACAATTCACTAATTATCTAAATTCTCCAAAAATATTCATTACTTACTTCCTATCCATAAAAATCATGCATACATAATTCAAAAATATTAAAGAAAATATAAAACATATATAGTAATTTGTTTTGGACCAAAATGCTACCAACTCCCAGATCGGTAGTACTATTCATAGACCGGTGGTACTATTCATAAACCGGTAAACTTACTATTTTCGACATAAAAAAATGGGGCGTTACAAGTCTAATATCCTTTAATATATTTGTATATTGTTCTTTTATGTATTTTATTATTGCATATTAACAGTAGTCCCCCAAAAAAATATTGGCCATTTATGTCCAACAAATATTTAAATTTGAATGGATGGACTGCTTAAATATGAGCTGTTTAAGCTCGAATGATGGATTGCTTAAGCCCGAATAGGTGGATTGAGTTCGTTTTAGGTGGAATGCTTAAGTCCAAATTTATTGAGGACTGCTTAAGTTCGAGTTGACGGAGTGTCAGAAATCGATGGACTTGTCCGAGTTGATGGACTGCTTATGTTCGAATTGATGGACTATTTATGGATCGCTTAAGTCCAAACTAGAGAAGTGATTATGTCCATGCTGATGTCCTATTTATGTCCAAACTGATGGACTGTTTATGGACCACTTAAGTCTGAACTGGAGAAGTGGTTGTGTACGAGCTGATGAACTGTTTATGCAGAACTAGTGGACTGTTTATGGATCGCTTGAGTCCGAACTGGAGAATGGACTGCTTAAGTCCGATGATGGACTTGTTCGAGCTTGTGGATTGCTTAAGTCCGAATTTTGTTGAGGACTGCTTAAGTCCGAACTGGAGGACTGTTTAAGTCTGAACTGGAGGACTGCTTAAGTCTGAACTGAAGGATTGCTTAAGTCCGTATTTATTGACTTACATTTGGTTGTGCTACCTGCGCTTTGATCATGATATAGAGAATAAAAGTATAACGCAACAAACTAATAATAAAATTGCTTTGTCTTATTAAAATGGAGAAAATAAATAAATATAGTTGTCTTATAATTTCAATTTAAATTTTCATTGGCAATCAGTGGTAACTTACCGTCTTCTCATCCACAGAGAGAAGATAAAACATGTAGCTTGATACTAAAAGCAATGATATACTCAGCTAAAAAATAATAAGATTGCAATGTAATGTTACAAACCAATATGGCATGTTGTAGAAACTTTTTTTTTTTAGATATCAACAGTAATTCTATAATCTTTTATAATTTTCAATTCATTAAAACATCAACAATGGTGTATTCTCCTATCCTGGCCCTTTCTAACTTCATGTAGATTTTTTGAATTCCCTAAATGCAATAATTGATCAGGTTAATTACACTTGCAGGTTTTTCTGCAATAGGTAGCTTTGGAAAATAGAATACCCATGCTTAGTGAAATTTGAAGAAACTAATGTAGTTGATGTTACTTTTTTTTAAAAAAGTGCCGACTTAGGTTATGGAGGGGGATAACTGGATGCTAATATACTACTCGATAAGCATCTTTCATCCACATGTCCAAATTCAGGACATTATAATGTGCAATTATTCCTTTTTATGACTCTTTAAATCAAAAGGCATCTATAGTTTACCAATTTTACTGTTCCTTGTCTAACTCCAACAACCAAACAACATCATGTAAAGTAAGAATCTTAAAAATTTGCTCAAACTCCTAGGTCAGCAATAAACAATACCTCATAATACATGTCATAGTCAAGCTGATTTATGCAATTCAACATATATATATGTAATGAGAGAAATCCTTACAACCACTCATATCAAATACAATAAGCTTGATAAGCATTTATTGAGGAGATAAACAGTAAATTGTGTGGAAAAAGAAAATAATAGAACAATAGAAACAACAAGGAATAGAGAGACCAGAAGTTGTCTCACCATGAAAAGTAGAGAGAGGTATGGTATATTTCATTTGTTACATAATCGTTTGTTTAGCAAAAAATCTAGAGCATATATTACATTGTTTAACAGCAATAAAGGTTCTAAAAACTAAACCCACAAATAAACAAACACAAACATCTAAAAGTTCAACTATGAACTTCCTATTTTAACCTTTTCCTCCTCATTCTTTTGTTTGGGCCAGAATTTTCAGTACTCCTTTAAAAATTGAAGGATAAAAGTACAACTGCTTAAATATGTTAGTGCATAAGCACAACCAACCATGTGCAATTGCCAACCATTTAAAGCATTTAATTAACCAACATAAATATAAAGTGAAACAATTATTCACCAAAAAAAGCAAAGCCAGAGAAGCTATTTATACATAGAATTCAATTTCAAATGCAGGAGCATTCTTACTGGTTTAGCCAAACAAGTTGTATTTTCACTATGCTTCCTTTTACCAACTTACTTCTTAGGTGTTAAATGATAAAACACTGTACACATAATTTGTACAATGCAATTAGTTATCAATTCTGATAGCACCCTACTATAGTGTGAAAAGGCATTGCTTGGTTCCACTATAAGCTTTATCTCTATCTATTTTTACAACTCCTTGATTGCTATTCGCTACAAGACAAAGGTCAAACTTATTTGAAGTCAATTTAAACATGTTTCTTCTCTAAGCATTGACTAGGGGAAAAAGAACAAGTCAAGAAAATCCAAGCATGGCTATAGAAAGAATATATAAGCTCCACTATGACACAAACTTAAAATAAAAAGGGATAATTATGCATAATGTAGAAATGATGTCACACCATTTTAGTTCAAGACTCAATAAAGAATCTAGATTAGGATAGAACAGAAGGATGTAAGGGGACTCATGCAACATGACCCACTTATATTCTGAAAAGGTTTTGATCGAAAGTTAGAATTTTTGAAAATGGATTAAATGCTCTTTGCTTACCCATAACAAACTCAAGATTTTTTTTCTTTTGGCCCATAAACTAACATCCTTCCATCTACAAGATGGAAAATCTTGCCAAAATATCTTTACAAGAGGCTAATAAACAACAAAAATTTTAAAAAGAAAGAAAAAACTAAAGTGTAAGGAGAGTTCTTAAAGGTCGCTTATTTTTTATTAATACAAGCTAAAAAGGTAAACAGCTTTGAAAACAACCAAAAAGCAAATAAATAAAAAATAAAAACCCATGAACCTCATGATAAGCAAGGATTCTTAACTTGTCTTCTTTGGCTTGATATGAAGAATTCCAATACCATACAAAATGACATTTAATCAGATCAAATACCAATTCTAGCTCATACAAAAAAGATACAGATACATAGAAAAATTAGAAAAATCTCAAATCCCAAAAACAAAAAATGTAGAGAAAAGATACAGAAAGTACCAATAGGCAAGAAAACCCAAAAACATATAGAATCTGTTGCTTTTTCTGTACAATCCTATAAGAAAGAGGAAAAGGAAATTAAAGCGTAGGCAAGGGAGACATATAATGATGAACTCATAAGAATATGATGAATTAGTAGATGAACCAAAAGCAAGAAGTCCAAAAGCAATTTCAGATCCAAACAAGTGAAATTGAAATATTCATAAATTATAGACATACCTCAATTTTTTACTTAACATCACCATCTACCCATTTAATTGGGTCCATATGGGTTATCATAGAAGTAGTCTGATAGGTGTCACAATTATAGTATTTTTAGTATAGTTTTTATTTAGAATTTTAGTAAGATTTATCACTTTTATTTATTTTTACTTCGTTTTTATTATAATTTATTTTAGTAAGATTTATCACTTTTATTTATTTTTACTTCGTTTTTATTATAATTTTGTTGAAAGCTTCCTTGAACCATAATCCACTTGATCTGAAAGAAATTTGCAGGGTTTTGGCACAGAAAAGAGCATTACAAAGCAAAATACTTAGGCTCAAACACGCCCAGCCCGTGTACTTTAGCACGGGCGTGCTAAAGCTAAAGAAAATCTAGTGGAGAGTCAGGGGATAGCACGGCTAGCCCGTGCTAAATGGCACGCCTGTGCCCAAAAGAAACTCAAGGCGTGCTTGCCTAGCACGCCCATGACGAAATCTATCTTGGAAGGATAGAGACAAGCACGCCTTACCTGTGCTAAGGGGCACGCCCGTGCCACAAAGACTCATCTGAGCGTGTTGCATAGCACGACCCGTGCTTAACCATTCAAAGTTCCAGACTCGAGCGCGCCCAAGCCGTGCTATATGGAACGCAAACGCTATGAAGGCAGTACAAACTTGAGCTAAAAACGCAAGCCAATCTTTTTCTCGGTTGGGCCCACCTCAAATATTTTCCTAAACGTGCTAAACAAGATCTAAACCTATTTAGGAAGAGAAAAGAGTCCTAACTAAGAAGAAATCCAAAGTCTAAACAGTCATGATCTCCTAAAGAAGATTTTTGTATCTAATTAGGATTCTATTTCCTAAACAGAGTCAGATTCTACTGCAGGAGGTCTATATAAAGAAGGGAGCTATTCATTGTAAGAGATCTCGAATTGTAGTAATTTTCTACATAATTCTCTCTCTCTAAAAGACCTCAAGCATCCAAGATTTGTACCGAGATTCAAGGAAGCCATCTACATAGCTGTTCCCTAGTTTTTATCTCCAAACTCTTAATCTTGTTTTTATTTTCATTGTTCATTACTGATTATGAAGATTCATTCAAGTATTACTGAGTTTTCTTTAATTACTATGTCTAGCTAAACTCGGATTTGATGTAACTTAATTCGATTCCAATTTATAATATTAGATTTGTTTTTCCTGTTCTTTTATAATATTATTGAACTACAAGCTCTCCATGCGGATGTTTCTCCCTTGGATTGACTTATTTCATTAATCACTATCGGTCGAGAAGGGTTTTTGATTTGGAAAAAAGGTAATGAATTACTTGAGAATAATAACTTGATACGGAAAGGAAGCTATATGGTTTGACTCATGGGGGGTTTTCATAAGTTAATGACCTTAGGTTATGAACTCACAAAACAAACCACAAAACTTAATAATTTAATTCTTGTTTGATTGCACTATTGGAAGATAGGTAATTAGATCGGGTTAGAATAGCTAACAATATATCGGGAGAGTTGTTAGTGATTTTAGGGTTATTTTCCTTACTTGAACAATTATAATTGATTAACAAACTAATAAAATAAATTTGATAAAGTTAAGAGGAATCAAAATCCCTAGTAGTTTGAAAATCCTTAATTTCTTTCATCTGAATATTGTTGCTTGATTTATTTCGGTTTTATTTTTAGAATTTACTTTTCTTACAACAAATCTCTCTTATTGCCGTTTAAATAATAATAGCTTAACACAATTTTAGTACTTGATATACAATCCCTGAGGAGACGATACTCTACTTATTTCTATTATTTGTTGCGATTTTGTATACTTGCGAAAATCACTGTCAAGTTTTTGGCGCCGTTGCCGGGGATTGGCGTTATCAATATCAATACTAATTACCCTATTGTTAATTTAGACATTTCTTCTATTTAAATTTAACTTTTCTTTTAAGGAATTATTTCAGGTGTTTATGCAAAGAAGATCAAGAAGGACTGAACCCTTAGTCTTTGATCTAGAAATTGAAAGAACTTATTGAAGGAACAATGCTGCAAGAAGAGCATGTGAAATAAAACCCGAACAACAAGCAGTCATGGTCAACGAGAACGAAAACGAGAACTTAAATTGACCTCCACTTCAACATTTTGTCCGCACCTTGCGAGACTACACAACACCTAATCTTAATGGGACAACTCACTTAGGGAGGAAGCTAATAATTTTGAAATTAAACCCGCAATTATCCAAATGCTTTCCACCTCAATTCAATATGGGGGTTTGCCTAGTGAAGATCCTAATGCTCATATCCCATATCACAAATTTCCTGGAAATTTGTGATACTTTGAAACAGAATGGTGTTTTCGAAGATGCAATCAAACTGAGACTTTTCCCTTTCACTCTTAGGGATAAAGCAAGATCCTGGTTACAGTCATGTCCCGTTGGAAGTTTCACAACATGGGAAGAATTAGCTCAAAAGTTCTTAGCAAAATTCTTTCCATCATCAAAAACCACAAAACTGCGCAATGAGATAATGACATTTGCTCATCATGATCAAGAGAGCTTGTATAAAGCTTGGGAAAGATTCAAAGACTTGTTGAGAAAGTGCCCACATCACAGTTTACCTAAATGGTTACAGGTACAAACTTTTTATAATGCGTTATCCCCTAACATTAAAATCACCTTAGATGCAGCTGCAGGTGGATCTTTTGAGAAAAAGGGAATTGATGAAGCATATGAGTTAATAGAGGAGATGGGGGCAAGCAAAGCCATTACCAAAAACAATTCCGAAAGGAGAGAACTGCAGGAGTCTATGAAAGATGTGCTATCACAGCACTTAATGCCAAGGTAGATAACATTGTAAGAAAATTGACATGTTAACTACTACTAATCCTGTGAATTCTATTATGCAATTTTGTGATAGGTGCAATGGACAACATGGGATTGGAGAATGCATGATAGACTCTTTGAATCCGCAAACCTTGGAGCTAGTAAATTATGTGATGAATCAAGGAAGGAAGAATTACCCTTACTCCAACTCATATGATAATAGATTGAGGAACCATCATAATCTATCCTATGGTAATCCTAACAATGCCTTGAACGCACCACCAGGTTTCCTTCCTCAAGAAAAGAAACTCATGATGACCTCCTCACTGCCCTCCCTAAATCACACATGGATTTCATGAACGAAACCAGAGAAAATCATAAAATCCAGCAGGCGGCAATAAGAAATCTGGAGATTCAGCTAGGACAATTTGCAAACAAACATGATGGCATCTCGACCTCAAGGTACGTTACCTAGCAATACTGAAAAGAATCCTAAAGAGAATCCTAAAGAGCAAGTGCAGGCTATCACCTTGAGAAGCGGCAAACAATTAGAAAAGCCACCAAAGAAAGAAAAGAAAGTGGAAGAACAACCAAAGGTTCCCATCATTGATCTAAAAGAACAAGAAAAAGTAAAACCTTATGTTCCACCTGTCCCCTTTCCACAAAGGTTAAAGAAAGCACAAGTTAAAGAAAGCACAAGATGACAAGAGCTTCCTAAAGTTTCTGGATGTATTCAAAAAGCTTCAAATAAACATTCCTTTTGCTGAAGCTCTAGCTCAAATGCCTAGCTATGCGAAATTCCTAAAAGATATCCTGAACAAGAAACGAAAAATCGATGATCAAGGAATGGTAATGTTAACTAAGGAATGCAGTGCGGTTATCCAAAATAAACTGCCTCCAAAGTTGAAGGACCCAGGAAGTTTTTCTATCCCTTGCAATATTGGTAATCTTAATTTTGAAAAAGCTTTGGCAGATTTAGGTGCTAGCATTAATCTTATGTCTTATGAAGTTTTTAGGTGCCTAGCATTAAATCTTATGCTGTTCTTATGAAGTAGTTTTAAATGCTGTTGGGGAAGAACTCAACCAACAAGGATGGTTCTTCTATAATTAGCGGGATCGATCGATCAAAATATCCTAGAGGAATTATAGAAGATGTGCTTGTAAAGATAGTACAGTTCATTCTTTCCTATTGATTTTGTTATTCTTGATATTGATGAAGACAGGGCAAGGATCCTTTTAATTTCCTTGGGAGGCCCTTTCTTGCAAACTTGCAAGAGCATTTAAATTGATGGTTTATGAAGGTAAATTAACTTTTAAGGCTAGACAGGAAGAAATTATTTTTGATCTTCTTAAATCATGTAAACTTCCTATGGACTATGCGTGATTGCTTTCGCATTTAATGTTGTTGATGAATGTGTGGAAAATACTTTGGAATACTAAAGATACATTAATGGAATCAAACATTCTGAATGAGAAAGAAGTGGAACCTCCAATAGTAAGAACTGAAACAACTTCCACCTTCATTTAAAACATGCATTTTAGGTGAAAAAACCACTCTTTTCCTGTTATTATTTCTTCTCACTTAACGCTTGTCTCAAGAAATGAAAGGTTGTTGCAGGTTTCTTCGAAAGCACAAGAAAGCCTAGGGTGAGGGTGGTCAATTTCTGATCTACAAGGGATAAGCCCGAGTGTATGCAGGCATAAGATCTTGATGGAAGAAGACTACAAACCTTCAATCGAGCATCAAAGACGATTGAATCCAAATATGAAGGAGGTAGTCTAGGCTGAAATTATAAAACTCCTGGATGCTGGCATTATCTATCCAATTTCTGATAGTTGTTGGGTGAGTCCTGTCCAAGTTGTTCCAAAGAAGGGAGGTATGACTGTTATCTCTAATGAAAATAATGAATTAATTCCCACTAGAACAGTCACAGGTTGGCGTGTGTGCATAGATTATAGGAAATTGAACAAAGCAACACGCAAGGACCACTTTCCCCTACCCTACCCTTTATTGATCAATGCTGAAAAGACCTTACAGGATTATCCGTTTTTTTTATTTCCTTGGGCATGGTTATTCAGGATACTTTTTCAAATACCTATTGCTCTCTGAAGATCAAGAGAAAACTACTTTCATTTGTCCTTATGGCACTTTTGCCTATAGGAGAATGCCTTTTGGACTATGCAATGCACCTGCAACCTTTCAAAGATGCATGATGTCGATATTTTCTGATATGGTGGAGAAATTTATCGAAATATTCATGGATGACTTCTCTGTATTTAGTTCTTCTTTCAGTGCATGTCTTCATAACTTATCCTTGGTGATGCAACGATGCGAGGACACTATCCTTATTTTGAATTGGGAAAAGTGTCACTTTATGGTTAGTGAAGGTATTGTCTTAGGGCATAAGATCTCTCAAAAAGGGATTGAAGTTGACAAGGATTGAAGTTGACAAGGCCAAAATCGAGGTTATTGAAAAACTACCTCCTCCTAACTTAGTGAAAGGAATAAGGAGTTTTCTTGGTCATGCAGGATTCTACAGGAGGTTCATCAAGAACTTCTCAAAAATCACAAAACTTCTTTGTAATTTATTAGTTAAAGATGTTCCTTTTAATTTTGACAAAGAGTGTTTAAATGCTTTTAACAGGTTAAAGAAGGAGTTGATCTCATGATCTCAGCAACCTATCATTTACTACACCAGATTGGACTCTTCCTTTTGAGCTTATGTGTGATGCTAGTGATCATGCTGTTTGGAGCTGTTCTTGGGCAAAGAAAGAGAAAGAAGTGCACTATTTATTATCCAATTGACATTGATGATGCGCATTAAATTATGCCCTACTGAAAAAAGAATTTATTAGCTATTGTTTTGGCTTTTGACAAATTCAAGGGCCTATTTAATTGGAGCCAAAACAATGGTTTACACAGATCACTCAGCCATCAAATATTTGCTAGAAAAGAAAGATTGCAAAACTAGACTAATTTCGTTGGGTGCTTTTATTGCAAGAATTTGATCTGGAACTTTGCCGAACAAAAAGGGAACCGAAATCTTATGGCTGACGACCCCTTTCCAGGCTAGAATTGGGGGAAGAAGATACAACAGAGTTACAAATCAATGAAAAACTTTCCCTGATGAGCAACTTCTATGTTGGCAAATACTCAAACCCCCTGCGTATTCTGATATAATCAACTACCTTGTTTGCAAAATCCCTCCTCCTCAACCTTTTCCTTATTCAAACAAAAAGAAAAAATTCTTCCATGGTATCAAATCCTACTATTGGAGGGGAGCCCTTTTTTGTTCAAATATTGTAGTGATCAGGCTATATTCGGCGATGCATACCGGAAACAGAGATGGAAAGTGGTTCTAAATTTTGCCATTTCAGAGATGGAAAGTGTTCTTAAATTTTGCCATTCAATGGAATGTGGAGGACACTTTGGAGCAAACAAGACAGCAGCACGTATATTGGAAAGTGGTTTGTATTGGCCTAACCTATTTAAAGATGCCTTGCACTTTGTTTGTCTTTGTGATCATTGTCAAAGGTTAGGTAATATCTCAAAGAGACATGAGATGCCCCTGACCAGCATCCTTGAAGTCGAAATCTTCGTTTGGACTTCATGGGACCTTTTCCATCATCATATTCCAACCAATACATTTTAGTGGAGGTGGACTATGTATCAAAGTGGGCAGAAGCTGTTGCTCTTCCAACCAATGATGCCAAGAATGTAATGAATTTTATCAAGAAGTATATTTTTACACGTCAACTCCTAGAGGCAATAATCACGAACGGAGGTAAGCAACTTTGCAACCAAATATTTAGATTCCCTTCTTTTGCAAAATATTGGTGTTACTCATCGTGTTGGCACTCACATATCATCCTCAAACAAGTGGACAAGCAGAGGTCACCAACAGAGAAATCAAAAATATTCCTGGAAACCACTGTTGGACAATTCAAGGAAGGACTTTGGTCCAAGAAGGCTAGACGATGCTCTATGGGCGTACAGAACTGCGTTCAAAACACCAATCGGTATGTCCCATATTCGCATGGTTTACGGTAAGCTTGTCACTTTCCTGTTGAGTTAGAGCATAAGGCGTTTTTGGACAATTTCAATTTTTAAACTTCAATGCAAAAGAAGCTGGTAAAAGCGATTGCTACATTGAATATATGGATGAAATGCGCCTTCCATGCTTATGAAAGTGCCAAAAAATATAAGGATCGCACCAAAACAATGGCACGATAAGAATATTATCATGAGGAATCTAAAAGTAGGCCCAACAAGGTATTGCTCTATAAACTCTAGACTCCGTCTCTCTTTTCCCTCCCTCAATAACTGTGCTCCCAGTTATACTTGGTCCATTCACAATTTAAAGAGATTTTTCCAACCCATGGGGCCATCGAAATTAGTGGAGGTAAGTCTAATCCGAAGTTTCAAAGTTAATGCTCAACGTTTGAAAGTTTTATCAACATGACAACTTTTGATCCTGTCAAGAAAACCATCAGGGTCTTCGTCTGACCTAAACTAAGGTGAAGTTCGTCGAGCTTAAAACGACGTTAAACAAAAAGCGCTTGTGGGCAGACAACCCAATTGTTATCTTCTTTTTCAATTTTATTTCCATTTTTAATCTCTTATTTCTGCTTACAGAATTTCCCAATTTTCTCCATAATTGTTCTTTGTTTTTAGTTAAAAAAAAAAAAAAAAAAAAAATTTTTTTCAGGATCAAGTTAAAATCCACAGCGTCAAGCAAACCCAGTAGCACGCCGCGTGCTATAATATAGAGCTAAACATGCCCAAATCGTGTCTCAAGACACACCCTGTGCCTTAAAGAAAAAAATTTTGCTTTGAGAGTCAGAAGCGAGCAGGCCCGGACCGTGCGCCACAGCACGCCCGTGCTTCCTGAATTTGGAAGAAAAAACACCATTTAAGAGTCAGTGGCAAGCACGGCCCCCAGGCGTCCAGTAGCACGCTCTGTTGCAATCCGAAGGGGAATTTTCCCTTAAGCTTCAGAGCAAGGCACGCCCTGGACGTGCGAAAATAGCACGCCCATGCCAGGTACGCTTTCATTTCTTTTTGCAGGACAGAAGCAAGCACGCCCCCAGGCATGTCCTATCAGCACACCGTGCCCAAACTGCCTCTAAGCGCAAGATTCTAAAGCGCACGGTCTTGGCCGTGCCAAGAAGTACGGCCCGCTGCCACAACCAGATAAAAAACCCACGCGCATTAAATGGCGTTCCTCTATTTAAGTTGCACGCCCCTAACCACCCCTCATTTCTCTCCGCACGCCTTAGCCGTCAAACCTCCCTCTTCCAAATTCTCTGTTTTTCTCCCTTTTCTCTCAATCAAACACCACACACCAAAATTTTCACCACCCTTCCCCTTCACCCATGCCTCCTCAATACAAGCGTAGCAGGACCCGCTTCATCGATTGCCGCTGCGACCAATGGCCAATCGCTCGAATTCCTTCGCCATTTGAGAGTCGCTTCACCTGAGCAACAAGAGAGGCTACCAAATTAAACTATCCCTTCGCTCTATTAAACCCAATAGATTCATTGATGAAAATGCTTTTAGCGCAATTGCAGTCTTCAAGATGCTGTTACTAGAACCAACTTAAGCGTATAGGATGGAGACAGTTTTCTTGAGATGAAGGATCTCGTTTATTGCGCCTTTAACTTTAGAATTTTTTGAGTTCTTATTCCCTCTTTTTCATTTCGATTTTTGCCTTACCTCTCCCCCAAGCAAAATTTGCTTTTAGGGCTTTCTTGGTAGAACTTTTTGATTTTATCTGTGAATGAAGTTAGCCATATTTTTGGATTCCACCAAGGAAAACGCTCAAATCCAAATATTCTTAAGGATTTTCTTGACCCGTAGTACATGGCAAGGACTTGGACCGTGAAATTAATTACAAAACCCTAGTTATTCAAAAGGCATCCAAACTAAGAAATCCTGCCCTAAGGTACATTCACAAATCTTGTCTAACAGTATTTTGAAGAGTGAAAGTGATGCGAGTTTTAGGCTTGAATGAATTATACTTTTTATGGGCGATTGAAAAGGGATTTTGCGAAATTTTGGGTATTGGCTCTGCCAAAAGATGGGCGAGGGTGGGCCCGAGCGCGATAAATGGGCTATTCATGATGGGGTGTCTTGTGACCCGTATTTGCTGCGTATTTACGAGTCTGAAACCCGACTAGGCCAATCCTATTGATTAGTGTTGGAGGGGCGGAAGAGGTATCTAGTATTAGATTTTTGGATGGTCATGATCCACATGAAATTGATTAAAAAGAGTCGGAGATGCTTATCGGGTAGTAGGTGCTCGAGAGGGATAGTTTCTGACGATGAGAAGCCCTAGGCTGCAGTGGTGCTGATAGGAAGGCGGATTAATCTGCCTCCTTTTTTGTTCTTCTTTTGGTGCAACGTACTTCCGGTCTGGTCCATACCTTTCACAAAGGGAGCCGTCCAAGCATGTCCAACGACAAAAAGTCCTTGGCGGAGGATGATGGTCTCGAATGGAATATTTGACACACGCCTTAACGGGATGGGAATCTAATGATATGCAGACCGATTCCCAATCCATCGAGATTATGCACGGTAGCCTCGACTCTCGCATGGATACACGTGCAAGGCCAACTCCAGGACTGTTCTCCAGCTTTTTACAGCCACATCCACCACCATCGAAAGCCTTGATGATTTTTGACTGTTCATTGTTTTATATTTTTGATTTTTGCTTCTCATACATTTGATTGTTGTTCTGAAATTTTTATTTTTTTTTCTTTTGCTTTAATTTGGGACATTATATCTTAGTAGCTTTTTCTCTTTAATGTTTATTTTGTCTTTTAGCTATGACATTATCAAACGCCAATGCTCTATTGTATTTTTCAATACAAATTTTGGTAATGTTTCCCCACTTTCTTTATTCTTTCTTCTGTTACATGCCAAATAAGTTTTGGGGGAAACAGTTTATTTTTGTTACACATTTGGGGACAATGTGTTCATTTTAAATTGGGGGAAGAAAATTTTTAGCTAAACTCTTATTTTTGCTTAACATGGTTGGAAACTCATTATAAAGCAGGCTTGAAGGTTGTCACGAAATTTTAGTAATATGTTGATGAATTAGTTGATTTTCTATTCTTAGTAACTTAAGTTCTAAATTTGAAATTTTTGACTTAAACATGATTCGATTGATTTAACTAATTGTTCTAGATTATAAACACTTAATTTTATGAAATTTTATGATATATTAGCATGTTTCAATCTTAAGTATTTAACCTTGGACATTCCTAGAACAAATTTAGAATTCCCTTTGAGGCAAAAAATTTTTTAAATGCTTACATTTAAGAAGAGATGATTTTAGGCATCTTTGTGAACTTCATATTTATCCTTAGGCCACCTAAGTTTAAAATATGACTTTTTGCAACCAATTTGAAGCCTATAAAAAATTTTCTTGTTCACCCTTATTAAAACCTAGCATTAAACCAATTGTCAATTCTACCTTGATGTGCAATAATGTATAATTTGAAGGATTTGACTTTTTATTAAAACAATAGCGACAAAAAGGGAGAAAATTTCATTAACACTAGCAAGTGCTTACCAGGTAAGAAAAAATCAAAAGGAGGACAGCCCATAGGAAAAGCAATCAAATCAAAGAATTCAAGGTTTGGGGGAATTTAAGTGCAAGGAAGAAATTTAGCAAAGTATACAAAAAAAACCTTAGCCAAAATATCTCTATGTCACAAGATAGGTAAAGGAATTTCAAGACAGAAAACTCCCTTTAAAAACAAATAGTTTTGATAGAATGGAATCTGGATATTATACATTCTTTCACTTCTTTGTCTATTCTTTTATCCCTTTTCTTTGATCAGCTAAGAATTGTACCCCGAAAAAACCCCATTACAACCTAAAAATAAAGACCCTTTGATCTTCTAAATCATATGCATTTCAATTTGTGGAGAAGGCGACAAAACTAATCTTGCATTATGGGAATGCTGAATTATACGTATTCAATTATCTTATTTTTAAGGTGAATAATTCTGTGGAGATTGTTCATTGATCCTATCTATCGTAAGTTGAATGAGTTATTAGTGTGAAAAAAAAAAAAATCCTTTTGACTTTATGTTTTAAATCAAGGAAATGTGTTTTATCAAAAAAATTGAATTTTCGCTCTTAAAATATATATTAGCATGGAAAACAATTGGATTTATTTCAACAATCATTAAGCAAATATGATATTCTTTTTGAGTTTTATGAATAATTATCACCAAAACCATAGCAAGCTAGTTTTGTCAGATTATTTTGCTTCTCTTACTTTTAATTTTGTTTGGCTTTGAGGGACACAGCAATGCGTTTAAGTTTGGGGATTTTGATTAGTGTCACAATTATAGATTTTAGTTATAGTTTTTTATTTAGAAATTTTTAGTAAGATTATCACTTATAATATTTATTTTTTACTTCATTTTTCATTATAATTTTGTTGAAAGCTTCCTTGAATCATAATCCACTTGGATCTGAAAGAAAATTTGCCTAGGGTTTTGGCCACATAAAAAGAGCATTACAAAGCAACCAATACTTAGGCTCGAGCATGCCCAGGCCTCGTTGTACTTTAGCACGGGCATGCTAAAGCTAAATGAAAATCCAAGTTGGAGAGTCAAGGATAAGCACCGCTAGCCCGTTTGCCTAAGATTGGGCACGGCCCGTCCCAAAAGAAACTCAAGGTGTGCTTGCCTAGGCACGCCCATGATCGAAATCTATCTTGAAGGACAGAGACAAAGCAGCCTTACCTGTGCTAAGGCGCACGCCCGTGCCACCAATGGACTCATCTGAGCGTGTTGCATTGGGCACGGCCCGTGCTCAACCATCGAGTTTCTAGACTTGAGCACGCCCAAGCCATGCTATATGGCACGCCCGTTGCTATGAAGGCGTACAGACTTGAAAGCTAAAAAGCAAGCCAATCTTTTTTCTCGCATGGGATCGCCTGCTGGATATTTTCCTAAATGTGCTTAAATAAGATCTAAAAAACCTATGGTAGGAAGAGAAAAGAGTTCCTGAATCTAAGAAGGAATCCAAAGCCTAAAACAATCATGATCTCCTAAAGAAGATTTTTGTTATCTAATTGGATTCTATTTTCTAAACCAGAGTCATATTCTTACTGCAGGAGGTCTATTTAAAAAGATTGCGGGAGCTATTTTCATGTAAGAGGATCTCCGAATTGTAGTAATTTTCTACATAATTCTCTCTCTAAAAGACCTCAAGCACCAAGATTTTGTGCCGAGATTCAGGAAGCCATCTACATAGCTGTTGCCTAGTTTTTATCTCTAAACTCTTAATCTTGTTTTTATTTTCATTATTCATTACTGATTATGAAGATTCATTCAAGTATTTACTGAGTTTTCTTTTAATTACTTATGTACTCTAGCTAAACTCTTATACTAGGGATTTGATGTAACTTAATGTCGATTCCAATTTATAATATTTAGAAATTGTTTTTTCCCTTGTTCTTGGTTTATTAATTTATTATTGAACTTAAGCTTCCACGGCAGAGTTTCTCCTCTGGATTGCACCTGTATTTCAGTTTAATCACTATCGGGAGAAGGGTTTTGATTTGAAAAAGGTACATTGAATTACTTAAGAATAATAACTTGGATGTGGGAAGCTATATGGTTTGACTCAAGAGAGGTATTTCATAAGTTAATGACCTTAGGTTTCATGAATTCACAAAATTAACCATGAAAAACTTTAGTGATTTAATTTTATGTTTTGATTTCGTTTATTGGAAGATAAGTGAATTAGGGACTAGAATTGGAAGTAGCTAACAATACATCGGGAGAGCTTGTTAGTGGAATTTAGGGTTGTTTCTCCTACTTGAACATTAAATTGATTAATAGGACTAATAAAAAATAAATTGGATAGAATTAAGTTGAAATTTCAAAGTTCCCTAGTAGTTTTTAAATCCTTGATTTCTTTTCTCTTAAAATTTTATTGCTTGATCTTTTTCTGCTTTATTTTCGAACTTGACTTTCCTTTATAAACAAATCTCTCCTATTATCGTTAAATAATAATAGGTTTAACAAAATTTCGTACTTGATATACAAATCCCCTGTTGGATTACGATACTCTTTCACTCATATTACTTATTGCGATTTCGTACACTGCGAAAAAATCACTGTTATAGTCATGTGTAGCCATGGGTAAACATTTGTTTCCCATCTTGGGATGGAGTCCAACGGATTAGTGGTTCTTTCTTCCCGGTTGTCATATTTGTAACAAAGGCAATGAACGGTTGATTAATGTGATTAATGTTTAGGGCCAGAGTAGGATTAGATAAAGTTCTTTTATCAATCCATTTTCCTGAAAATGGAGGGTAATAAAATTTTTAAAATGGATTAGAATATCACACAAACAATAACTGATGAGGTGCAACAATCAACATATTTCTAGTTGATTCTGACCACTTTAGTAAAATGGATTCCAAAATAAATCCAAAATAATAATCAATGCTTATTTTGCAACCAATTATAAAAAACTTGAATTGAGAGAATCAAGGAGGGCCTCAAAATAACAAACACTTTATCAATGTTAATTTTTATGAGAAATTACTTTTCTTGGAAATACAGAGTGGAAAAGAGAGAGAGAGAGAGAGAGAGAGAGGAGAGAGACGAGAGAAATTATCATAATTCTATAGTATACCAGATTCCAATATCAAATTAAGAAGCATATCCTTGAAATTTATTGTTTTACTAACAAAAATTTTCCCTTATGAAGAGCAATAACTCAAAAAGTTTGCATGACAAAACAACCCCAAAGTTTAGCAAAATCTTTAGTAACCCAATTGGAATACCCAAGTTGGAAAAACCCAAGACAAACTCTTTGATAAAAAAAGCACCAGATTAGATTGAACAATATCAAAAAGAAAAATTGAAAAGAAAGAGAAAAGTATACTCAAATGTTTAAATATGTCAATTTAGCCAAGATTAAAACACAAGAATTAGTCCAAGAAAATACAAAGAACATTGGAAACCCAGTAGCAAAAGAAAGAAGGTGAACTCATGACTCAAACAACTCGATGAGATTTAAATAGCCAATAGTTGAATCTTACTACAAGGAGTAAAGCCAAACCCATGCAATCTTTGGAAATTTTTCAAATGTTAACAAATAAATCCTTGACAACTAATACCCATCGTAGGGAGCCGAGATTTCCACACACAAATTTACCAATTTTTTAAGCCGTTAAAGCAATCCCAAGAACAACAAAAGATATGGTTCTTGTTGGTGATTAAATTTGTGATGAATTTGAACTTATAACTATTTTATATAGCTCAAATAACAAGAAAATGTTACCAAGCGCATATTGGTTTGCAAAAGATTGCTCGTTCACAAACACATCAATTGATTTGATCTGGAAAATCTATCTGTTGTTGTGGAAGATGTGTTCCACACTCATTGGACCATTGTTAATTATCAAAATTTAAAGAATTTGAGAGTTATTTGAGAACATTGATTCCTCCCTGGAGTAAATTTGGCGCGTATTATATATGGAATAAGAATAATTCTAACTTAGGATAAGGATTGTGAGAATCCTACGATTATTGTAGTTAGGAGTTCATTTTGGTAGTCTAAGCATCCTTTAAATTTTATGTAATATCTTTTATATTTTATTATTGTAATGATTATCATATAGGAAACCAAAAAATTGAGTTTATTATAAGTTTAAAATTTTGAGCTAAATTTGCCTAACTTATTAATGAATATAAGTTTAATTTCCGGAGAATATTACTAAAAGCCTTAGAATGTGATTAGTAGCCTTAAAATTTATGGAATTAGTAAAATTAGATTAATCAAATATATTATCTCATTTAGTATTATTATTATGTAAACTTTATTGTCTTATCATTTTATGAGGAATTATGAATGAAATTTTTTTATTTTTAATTTGAATATTTAATGCCAAATGATTATTTAAACACTATTAATGCTGCATAAATATGAACACATTTAATTACAATTATTAAATAGAACAAATTTATGTTGAAATAGAGGTTTGAATGAGAGTTTTATGAGTTAATATTAGAAATATCATATGAGGGAGGATGGCTTTGGAAGTTGATGTGGATGGTGGCCCAACAGATGGGCAATATAATACCTATTAATTTTTGTGCGTTTGAACGGAGGAGTTTAGTCTAGATTTTATTGGAGAGGTGCCTTATTTTTATCAAAATAATTAGGATAAGTTTGAAATAAAATAATTAGAAAACGTATACCAAGTTAAAATAATAAAATTCCTTAATTGAGAAAAATTATAATGAAGAGTCTAGGAAAATTCTTATTTAAGTTTTCTTCTTAAATAATTTAGGAATGATGGATACTTTGAAAAAGGTTAGTTGCCTCCGAGGATCGGTAGCAATGTCACGTGAATAGCATTAGATAATTTATATTGTCTTATTTCATGTTGAATCATGTCATACCAGATATATTTGTGTGTGTGTAATATGATTAAATGTGCTGTGTTGGTTAAATGGATGTTCTGAGAATTGGAGTGATGTGGATCACCTAGGATAAGAGCATGTGATTATTGATTTAAAAGTGTTTGTTTGCAAAATGGATGTTGTGAGAATTGGTAGTTGATTGTGGATCATTTTTTAGGAAAGAGGATAACATGTTATAATATTTTCAATTAGGTTGATATGAGGAGGGAGTATGCCATCCCCTTCTGCCACTCCATATATGTATGGCACAACCCAAAGAGGCGGGGTGAATTGGGTTTAAAAAAAAAAATATAACTTTCAAAAACAAAATTTAAGAATTCTGTTGCAGCGGAGTAGAAAGCGTTTGTCAGAGTAAGTTTATTCAAGATTAGAACCTTCCTTACAAAAACTTAATGCAAGATTAGAAAAACTTTTGTAAAAAGATCAGCTATAGATTAGAACTGCTTTACAAATCTTCTTTAATCAATTTCAGAAAAACACTTTATGAAGGAAAGTCTTACGTTTTAGAACTACTTCATAAATCTTAGACCAAATTATTTAAAGATTATGTGAAAGACAATTATGAATTTAAGAACTGCCTTCACCAAAGCTTTTAAGCAAACTTAGAAAAAACTAATTTAAAATTCAAATTGTAATTTTATAACGTGAATATAGAAGCAGCAGATTAGAAACTTTGCTTATTAATCCACAATGCAGAAATTCCAGAGTTCTAATGTTTTAATAAAGATAAAGCTTATCGAGTTGTTAGAACCATAAAATTATTAACAACTTTTGCACTTCTAAAAGATTAACAAAGTGTAAGTAAGAATTGGAATCAAGCAGAACTTCGTTAAAATAAAAAGATAAACACAAGCATTTATAGTGGTTCGGCATTTAACTCGCCTACATCCCACTCCCCAGACTCATATTGAAGATCCTCCACTATGTTTATCTCTTTTCAAGGGTAAGAGGACAAACCAACAGTAACAAGCAATAGATCAACACCTAGATCTACCCTTTGTTTCCCATTAGATTTTCCAAAAGTTCTAGTCAACCTTAACCCTTTCTGTTTTTGCCAGAGAAACAGAAACTCAAATCAAGACATTAGAATCTCACACAAGGGAGAAGGTCGCCTTTTGATAACCTATTTCATCAATAACTTTTTCACCAAAGCCTTATTACACAAAAAAAGTTTGTTCAAATAAAAAACCTTGTCTACAACAGATTACAAAATCTATATAGACAAAGAGAAATACAAATATAAGCATAGGAAAAAACAAGAAATCAAAGATTAGAAAGATCAATTTTAAAGAACAGAACTGTTTTTCAATATTATGTTTGTTGTAAAATTTTTCTTTTCTTTTTTAAAAATGTTTCTTTGAAGCAATAAGACGAAAAGAAATTAAGGGGGTTAAGGAGAAGTTTTGAGAAGATTAAAAACATTGAAGCAATTTAACTCTTACTCTTATAAACGAATACCCACGTTCTATAAGAAGAAAGGACGCCTTTATAAAAGGGGATGTGGATTCCCATTTTTAGAAAGTGTAATTCTTTAGGCCTTTTAAAGAAGAATTTTGTTGACTTTCTAAAACTAAAATATATAAAGATCTTATTGCCAAAAATATTTTTGCGTCAAAATCTTTCCTTTTAAGGTAAGCAAATAAAAAAGAGCAAGATTTTGGACTTTCTTTATTAAAAATAATTTCCAAAAATAAAAAAAATATAAAGATTATTTTTGTACCAAATATTTAAGCCAAAATCTTCTTTTTTCTCTTCTTTCTTTGCGCCCTCTTCAGAAAACTCATAAAAAGCACAACGCAATACAGTCTTCGCACGCCCTCAAAGACAATCACACTTTCTCTAGCAAGTACGAAAAATCAAAATTCGAGATCTTGTGAACTTTTATTATTAAGGTAATATTTTGAAAATCATTTTTTAGAGAGAGAAGAAATACTTTTTGTGGTTGTAAAGGAATATTCTCTCTTATCGCTACAATTAAATCTTAAGATTAACTAAAAAAAGATTCTTCCACTACTCTTCAATTAATCTTGGCATTTGTAGGAACTTTGCCTTCTTTATCAGTTTTCCATTTTTAGAAATAAATAAAATCTGCATAAGATAATATTAGCACCAAAATATTAAATTTATTTGTTTTGCATAATTCATCAAAATCCAAGATTGGCATTTGACCTTGAGCCAACAAAAATCTTCCCCCTTTTTGATTGATGGCAAATCAATAAGTTTATCAAATATACAAAATCAATGTGCTCCCTGTAAATTTATGCATTGTCTACAAATTCAAAAGTTCTAAACAAAATTAGATTTATTCATGAAGCAAGATTAGAACTTATAAATACTTCCCTCTAAAATAAGTGCAGTAAAATTATCTGTGGCGGATTAGAACAGAATTATGGTTTTTAGAAAGCTGACTCTAGGAGTTAAAACTAAACTTTCTAAGTCTAACATTTAGAAAACATATTGTTTAGAATAAGAACTGATTTCTTGAGAGTCTAACAATCAGGAAGGCATATGTATCAGAGCAATTATAGATTTAGAAATTGATATTAGAATTAAAAACTGAGTTCTAAATCTATCATGCAGAACATACGATAGGAAACAATAAAAAAAATTTTTTACTATAGATCATCATATAAAAGCACCAAGCATATTTTGTTTATATGGAAACAAAAAACAACACAGATTAGAATATGATAAGCATATAGATTAAGTACTAAAAAAATGTAACATTCTCCTTCAAGTACTTAAGCCACAAAAATAGCCTGTTTTCTTCCCCTTTTTGTCATCCTAAAGAGGTTAGTAAAAAAAAGAGCAAATAAACAAACAAAAAAAACAAATTCTAGAAAATTTTAAAATAGAATTCAATACACAAAACACAAACACAAATAAAAAAAACTAAAACAAATACAGAAAAAATAGTTTGCAAAAACATAGTCAGAGTAGATTATAAGGGCAGTCAGAGGGGTTTGGAATCAGTTCTAAAGTCTTTTGGAACTTCGAGGTCTTGCAGGAGAAGTTTCAGCAGGACTCTCAGGACGTTTAGAAGAGGGATGCAGTGGAGGCTTCCTTCTATGAACTTTATGCTTTCCTTACAGGTGCTTCACCCTCTTAGGCTTTTCTGAGGCTATGAGTGTAGGGTGTACCCTTTACCTTTTAGAGTAACAGCCTTCTCTCAGTGACACTTTTTTCATCCTTTCCATTTAGACTCAATAAGGGACTGATTATATGCAATCACAGCCTTATTGTGTTTGATAGCCTCATTAAGTTCCTTATTATGTTCTTTCAATGAGTTCTTTTTTCAAGTTTGCCCAGCATAAACCTCTCTTACTCCTTTTGCTGTAAGGAATTTCTTGAATTCCTTCTTAGCCTCACGCTCAGTCTCCTTTTCTTCTTCAGTTCATTCTAACTTTTCTGTTCATTAGCATCACTGGCTTCCTTCAACTTCTATTGCCTCTCCTTTTTCAATTGAACTTAGGTCTCTTTTCCTAGGATTCAAATATTATCGTTTTTCTTTTCAGTTCCAGCTTCATCTTTCTCTTTGTTTCTTCCTCTTTTTTCTAGGCTCTTTTTCTGACTTCTATTTTCAACTCAACTTGTTGCTATTTTTCTTTTCTGTTTCTTCCTTTTTCTCTTCTTCTGAATCTTCTTTCTTAGCTTCCTCTAATTTTCCTTTTCCTTTTACTAACCCTTCTCTTCTTCTTCTTCTTCTTATTCTGAGGCTTCTTTCTTTCTTCTAACCTTAATTTCTTCTCTTATTCTTTCTTTTTCTGCCTTTTCTTGTCCTCAAACATATTCTTTCTTCTTTTTTCTTCTTGACCTTTCATCATCTTTAGTTTTCAAAGATCACTATTCCAACTTTGAAACCCACTTATGACCCTCAATCTTATCTAAATCAACTTCCAAAAAACTCAAAGACAGGGGTAAGCACAAATACCATAGGGTAATTTCTTTGGGGTTGTTTGCATTTTATCAAAAATAATATGGCATAGATTTGAAAGGCGTTTCTTTTCAATTTATATGCAACATTATGGCCACAGTTCACTTTGGTTTACATATGTGAGCGCAAAACCGCTCTTTGGATAGATAAACGTGAACAATAAGCTTATACAAACCACTTCAGGGCTATCGCTAAGATTGGAGCAACTCAATTACCATTCTGTTTTTTCACAGAAACTTTTCTAATCATTCTTTACTAAATTCTTCCTTTTTATACCCTTCTACCTTGAAGAGATATCCTTTATTCTTTGCTATCCTAACCAGTGTTCTGGTATCTGAAAATTTTGCTCAAATCAGTGCAGATAACATCTTTGCGTTTCACCCTCGATTTCACAGACAACGGTCTCTGAACCAGTGGCTTTGAGAGGAAGCCATAGAACTCCTTTTACCAAATCCTTTAAGGAAGGTCTATTTAAAGACAGAAACATCCATCCATCCTGGAACTCAAAAACGTTCCCTAAAAGTTAATCTTCTTTCCCAAATAATTTCCAGTCTATAAACATATGAAGCATAAGGAGATAAGGAGATAAAAAATGGCTTTACCTTTGTTGTTGAGAACTAGAGGACCCTCTCATTTGATTTTCCTTCCCCTTTTGATTTTTCGTTTACTCTTCGATTTGTCTTTCTTTCGAACTCAAATTCCTCAATGGATTCTTCTGTCCTGATTCTTT
>NW_023590579.1:0-23339 GCF_014843425.1 Jatropha curcas
AGAGGGTTTCGGGATTACGCCCGCGGATTGCGTCGCAACCCAGCCTCGTTTCACTCGCTCAATCTTTCTTAGAGATACAGAAGCAACCTTGAAGCTGATAAAGAGGTCAATCAAAATCCTTGGGCAAAGGAATACGTCTATATCAAGTTGATAATTCATTGATGGAACGGTGGAATAGTAATGTCACAAAATCAGCACACTTTTGTGTTATGGCGTGTCCGGTGACAACTAGACCTCGAGCTAAAACCGTGCAGGACCGTTATGCTTTCTTTCTTAATAGTGACTCAGCGTAGCCGTCCTCAATATAGGGACGACGCTAAGAATAAACCTTACAAGAATTCCTGTAAATTAGTGCTTTCATTCTTGTTAATTCATGCGGAGCCGATTTCACCTGTCCACGAGGCTCCCCCATTGGATAATGCGGAGAGATCGGCGTGAAGTCGTGATCTAGTGCGAAACTTCTCGGGGCCCAACTACTCGATACAGTTCTTGCTCGCAAGTTGCAACTCCCTTTGTGCCACCGGAATCCTCTAGTCAAATCTCGATTATTCTGGACAAAAACATCTGAAACGCACGTCAGCAAGGAGAGTGAGTGTGATGTTCTCTAAAGACTAGGGAAGTGACTGGTCTTTTATGTCTGTGTACGCGTTCTAAGGATGCAAGAGATCTAGGTGACCTCGGTTGGAGGCTTGGCCATTAACGGCAGTTGAACGGTCCAAGTTATGCGTGAGCGAACCGACTCTGCTGGAGTTATCCCTACAGATGAATGGGAGTTATTAATCTGTCTTCTCCAGGGAGGAGCTAGGGGACTCACAGGACATGCAAAATATAGTCATTTGCTGGGAGTTTAAATATAGTATCTCTCTTCTTAGTAGTGTTTCAAAACTAACTTAATTTGTCCCCTGATGTCTAGATATTTTTTGTGTTAAACTCAACTATCGCAATACACCAAAATGGACAAGCATAATGTCGGAAAGGCCGTTCAAGCATATCAGAATGAATAGCATGATCTTGGATTAGTCGAGTTGGGTGCGGCAAACAATGCTAGGAATCACAATTCGGGTTTAACAATAACTCCTGTTCCTAACTGGACTCGATTACAATCACGATAGCCCTTGATAATCCAATAACGGGCCAAACCACACACGGACTCCTGGATTTGTGCCAATAGCTCCAAATGCAAATGCAGCGTGATAGTACTTGGCACACGATTGGGATAGTCGCGTGAATTCGAATGAAATGAGCGCCTAGTGAATCAGTCATGATTAAATAAGAATGAACAGTTCACGCACATCGAGTGCTCCGGCGACTCTGACGGTTCTAGCTTTCACTTCCACTTAGATACTTTATTTAGTCTATCTTACTCTAGAGGACCAGTTCAACAATGCTAAGGATTGTCAATTTTCATCCTGGTCTCTGTTCGCCAGGTATGTGTCACAACTCGAGTCTCATCTATGCTAACCCTACGACTATCGGGGGTACGAGGGCGACTCTCCGTCGCATGCCGTCCAGGAGCTATCTCCTCGCTTAGTCTGAAAGACTGGAAGGGCATCCAATATGCAGTAATGCAAAGCTCTATGGCCCAGTTGGCGAGGATCTCGAGAGTACTGATCAGCACCTGTGGCTTCGTTTATGAGTCATGATGGCTGAGATATCCGTAGTGATAATGTACTATCGGTTTAGGGCCACTACACGAATATTCTGAAAAGTTGGTCTTAGAATATCATTTCTTTCCCGCTTTTTAGTTCAAGGTTAAAGCAACACAACCATGAACTACTAGCTTGATGTGGTCAATTCTTATATTGAACTACTTCTTGACTCATGGACTGCGAGCTGTGCAGCGAGCATGAATCTACCACAATGAACCACTGACTGGCCAGGAAAGGTGGGCAGTGATGTCTAGCGCGGTGGCATTGAGTGGTCGTGACTGGTTTCGAGCGTTCTGTGGGCATTCAACTGGGCTCTCTAGACGCATTTTTCGCGAGGAAGAAGTAGAGTTGTGACTACGCTAGAATCTCTCTTTCTTATCTCAGTAGCTACCTGTATCTTAATCACGCGGGGAAAGAGAGTTCTACCGACAATTGACCCTCTTCCTCTCTGTAATATCTTTTCTTTGCTTTAGGATGATTGAGCGAGGACTTGGAGGTAGAGTACAGAGGCTTCTCGCTTCTCCGTAATCGACTGTTCATGTCCGCGAGGGCTTGATTGATACATTAATACGCATGAGCACTTTCCGTGATGTAGTCAGGTTCAAGCGCGTTCCCGAAGGTCTGATGACTAACATAGGCTCACGTGTATAACATACTTCATGCTGAGTCTTCTGCCTTATTTACTCTGTTACTAATATATTCTGTTATTCAATTTTTATAATCACCTGTAGTCTCTCACTATTGTTAACTTAAATTCTCTCTCTGTAACTCATGACATATGACAAATGGAAGACGAGTACAAGAACCCGCGAAAGTGAACTAAGCCGGCTCACTCCTTATCCATGCTGCATCTACAGTTATGATCTGTTTTGATGCGCAGGAATACCTCCTTATCTGGCTCCCACATAGCTAGATGAGGAATAGAATTTTCTATAAGCTCACCTAGGCAAGTGTGGCTACCAACGTGAGTACGACATCTGCGTGCGTGTGGATCTACTGGTGCTGGTGTAAGTGCAACTGTCTGCTAACTGGTGCGCTTCAATGAAATCGGCATTTGTGTATGTAGGTTAAGCTGTGCTAGGTACTCGTATCGGTTTCTATGAAGATCATGGACATTTGGGTGTTTATGGAACATACCACTATTAATCTCCTGATGCCACTGCTCAGCTAAACTATATTGACGGGGTTCGAGCTGTGGCCGGACTAAACTGTCCCGGTGTGCAGGCTGGACATCCTAACATTTTGATATTCTGTTAACTGGCAGCTGCGCTATAAAAGAGAATGTAGACGTTTATATTAGGCTTGAAATTAAAGTAGGTGACACCAGCCATTGCTCAAATTATTGCAGCATTGCTGGTGGCTAATAGGTCAGTCAGATGGTTGCAAACAGGGAGCAATCAGCATGACTTCGGATGAGGAATTCCCAACGTAGTTTACCTGAGTGACCCTATGAGAACTCATTTCACCACAGTTAGGCGAGCATTGTATATAAAATCTTGATTATCTCCCTTGATCATAGATCTCTTGTTTGCACATTCAGGATCAGATCGGTGAGACACGGAGATTCAGCACACTCAACGCGCTTCTCTCGGTAGTATTTGAATCGGATACGCAACACTTGCATTTGCGTATTATAGGATGAGTCATCTGTGTTGTGCATGATTTGAGTGAATGAGTATTCAACAAATTAACAGGTCAAACACAGCTATTATTAACCTTGTATTGTATGGCAATTCTTCATTATTCATATAACATCTTTTCTTTACACATATTGCATGTATATTTACAGAGAGTTTATGCGCAAGATCGATGGGAGGTATGAAACAGCATGGCCAGTCAGTTCGATCAGCCCAGATATCAGAGCTTACATTCATGAAGCCGATCAGGCAAGAGGTGGATCGCGCTAGTCGACGAAGCTCTTTACCCTGAAGGTTGAACTGGCAAGTACATCGCGAGTGCTGATTTGCTTTAAATACTGGGAGGATAATGGTACGGGCTATCCACTTCTTATATCTCTGTAAATAAATGCTGTCCTAACTATGTTCCATCTCCTCCTTACAGAGGGCACTTGTAGACTCGCTTGTTAATCCCTGTAGCACTGTTTAGTGATGAGTCCAAGTGTAGAAATATCCATTGTTAAGCAGGTTATTAAATATATATAACCGACTCATCCATTCTTTTGATACGCATCTTATTTGAGAACTCACTCATTATTCATGTATAAAAATAGTTTTGTTAAAATTAAAAAATATATTCATATGAATAGTTTGTAACAATGGTTCTCATACTTCATAATCTCATGGTATGTTTCTAATTAATACTAACTGGTAATTTTGGAGGTCTCTCATCATACACTATTCAAATTTTTAGTATGTCTGTTGATAAATATGGATATGTATTTTTATACTTTTAAACAAGACTTAGTCGAAAGATTTTTCTAATTTTCGTATAACTCCACTAAGTCTTAACAAATAGAATATAATGACACAAAATGACAAAAATTACGTAAAAACATACGAATGAGTGCTCGTCTCACTCGGGTTTTTATATATTGTACAAAATAGCGAGTGCATTCACACTAGAATGTGCAAATATAAAAAAGGGTACCAATCAGGTACACAATTCTAACTACTTATTATAATTTAATAAAAGATCCTATCACATTGTGGTTTTATCTCTTTAACTATAACAATATAAGACAAAGAAGTCGATCACAATCTCAACTATTGGCTTAAAAAACGAAAATACAAAAAAATATGGACTAGTGCAATCCTATACATTAACAGTGGACTCGCTTAACTCATGTTAAACTAATAACCGGTGAAGAACGAATTGCGTTTACCGGATTTCATCAAATAAGGTTTCAACTATTATTGTAAACAATATCACATTCCTTCATAATTAGAAATAATAGTACGGCTTATTTTAATAAGCATAATCAGACAAATACTACTAATACTATTAAATGTCTTTGCTCAACTACTCTTTGACAGTGTGTAAAAGTTGTTAGAGTATAGTTGGAGGTGACGACCATACTAGATCTTCTAATTCATCATCGGCCTGTAACACCATCCTATGTACATATTTAGACGTTCTAACCATTGATACTTTATTTCTATATGACAAGGCGAAGTCAAATTTACAATCAAGCCAGAGTGAGAGTTAGTCTTATACTATACTTCATAATCAATAGGCTATTCCTATAAATGACTAGTACTCAAACTTTCGTCCAGCATATCAAAGTCTGCATAGACTGTAATGAGCATTATATCCACTTTCAAAAACTAAATTGTAGCACTATGGATCTTCTGCTATGAAAACATATCTAATAACAGAAAGCACTAATTGTTGAGAGGAAACGAAATATCCATTAATGATAGAGAGTCTAACTTGCAAGTAATACTCTAAATCAACAATGGGACGAGACAATGATCATCTTCACAAATACATACTGCAGAAAACATTGCGAAATTTGGGGCAACAAGCGTTCTAGCACGAATCTGGTGTATCATGAAAATTGGCCAAGCGTACTCGATATATATTGCACGATTACTAATCAGTAAATAAATTATGAATTACTTTATCCACAATATTGACATTTGACTTCGGGATGCAAAGGAATCAGTTAGAACTATTTACAACGCACCATGATGTTTTTCCTCTTAAATAAACTATGAATATGAGTTATATGAGACATTCATGTGAGAGAGAGCAACATATAAGTATCAATTGAAAATATTGTTGTCAAGAATCAACTTTACATTTTGGCCTTTACACAGTATAAAGAATAGAGATAAAGGTATTATAATATAAAGCACAATCTAACTAGATAGATGTGGATGACTTCATTAGCTGGTGTTTTGTACCGTTCAATCAACGTCTCAAAGCCTCCACTACCATCACTCCTTATCATGCAACTGACAGATTAGTAGTCAATAAGGATGATTGTAATCTTATCATTATGACACATAAGTATCATGCCACATGTTATAAATCGCAGCATCGCTAGTTCATAAGAGATGTAAAATATAAGGCTTATAAGAAGTATGTTGCTCAGCTTTTTCTTACATTTTCAATCTATGGTTTGGTTGTCCAAGGTTATGAAATGATTTGATTTATTATGTGATAGAATTACTACGTTTCCTATAATCCAGTACACACTTGTAAATCCATCATTCCTGTATTCGATCTCAGTAATTACTTAGCATCTTTATTTCATATCAAAATTTATGATATATATATGAAATCGTAGCACAGCTAGGAATCTAACTAACAGTTCAAAGTTTTATGAAATGCAGAGATTTCAGATTTGAGTAGAAGCTGGAGAGCACCGTGTGGAAACGAAATCGTGGGATACATATCTTGAAGTTTCCTCCCATATTTCACAGTATTTTTTGACCTTTGGGTGGTAGATTTTTGATCAGCTATTTTTGCAAAAGGACAACATCTTAGGAGTAATCGTTTCGTCATGGAAAAATTTCATAATTTTAAAAGCTCAAATTATGCATTTTGTTTAAAATAGAACACTAATAACACATAATACAACAAAACTAAAGAAAGAAACAAGAATTAGTTTTGTTTAATATACTCATGCTGACTACAGCCTGCATTAGAGTTTGAATTATACAGAAGAATTAAATTATCCTTATATATATTATCCTGAACACGCCCTTCTAAAATTCTCTAAACACGACTCTCAACACAAACTAATTTAAATAATCTAGCCTAATCTCCATATCAAAATTTTCAAGTAAGTTCAATAGAGAGTTTACATATAGACTTAGGTGAGAATAGTGTAAATTACAAGAAGCTACATTTTCAGGCACGCCAACTTGTAACCATGTCCAACAATAATTATATAATGTTAAAGCATGCTATCACAAGGTCACACACACCTTCATGTCCGCCAAATCATGAATCTCAACTTTCTATTACTTACATTAACATCATATTATAGAATACGCTCCCCAGAATACAGGTTTAAGTGGTACCAGAAACAGCAGCCCCGTTCATGAAGGAGGGCATGGTAAGATGCAATTGGCAAACAAACTCAAAAATCATGCCCAATCGTGGTAGAGAAGAGAAAGCTTAAAGTCCTCTAAATACTATCGCATCAATATGACTAATGTACTCAGACTCATCTTAAATTCCACTCCTTAAAATCAACCTCCTCTCAATTCACAATTTCATCCGTTCACCAATAAGAGTTACCACAGACAAGCACTCAGCTTCAAAGTTCATCCGCTCGGCTATGATTAAAGATGTAACGTACATTCATAGCGTGGAAAAGAAATGAAGGGAGAGAGACCGATGCTCGAACCCCCGTCTCCAACTCCTGTACAAAGCAGACATGTGTACAGAAAGTTTTTTACGAAAATATAGATAGCAAAAAGGTAAAATTGTGTAAACAATACATACCTTAACTCATGCCATATCGGTGCACAGCCACGCAATGTAGGGAACTGAGCAAGACCACCTGGCTCGCAGTCTTCTCTGATATCTCTGGCGGCCACCTGCAATACAAGAACATTCATTTAAACGAATTACTCAGGTAAAATGCTTTCTAGCCTGGTAAATTCGTTTATAACTACATGGTGTATGTGTGCTCAGTGGTCAAGCGCAGCTGGAGAAGTGAAGGACTGCCGAAGATGCATCAGGGAGTTATGATGCTCAGATGTTTCCAAGGCTATGTACAGAGACCACTACATGCATACCAAGTGCGAAACGGCACAGGGGGTACTCCAAGACACTACATTTCCCCGGCCGAGTCTCACCAGGCAGCCGAGCCGTGCATCACGCTGCCCTCAACGCTGCGGAAGCCGCTGTCACGCTCGTAGTTGAGCGCCGTTCCTTGTGCGTCTTCCGCTCTACGCAATAAGTTACAAGAGAAAAATAATGGGACAGTGATTTGAAATAGTGCACAAATTGAGTAATAAAGTAATGAAGGCCAGAAGATAGGATAGTACCTGGGGTGTACTCGAGACTCGGGAGGCCAGCCCGCCAAGCACTAGTACGAGAAGCAAAGTAAGAAAGGGAAGTCACGCGGGACAGGAAATCGTTCGCCGGATAGCACCTGTCACTCTATAACTCAAGATCCTCCCGGTCAAGCCCTCTATGCAGACGACAATATTGCCGAGGAGGGGCATGAGGTATTCCTCCGCTGTGATAGAGCCGGAGTGTCAAAAACCTCTCTCTCTGAGGAAATAGCGGTCAGCCAGTACTCATCTCTAGCATAGCAGCCCTGTACCGGGTGGTGCAACTCAGTCCTACCGTCCGGCCGGGTAGGTCCTCCAGGCCGTCGCAGTCCCATGGAGTCAAGGACAGCACAAAATAGAAATCAGTATTTTGTTGTGCATTGAAATAAAAAGGGAAAAGAAGATAAGCTAAATGTTCAGTTAATCTGTGATGTACTTACATCGGATACGCTCCCGCATTATAAGGAAGCTCTGCCAGTGACTCGCGGATCCTCTGCAATCTGGCAATAAGTGTGGGCAGTGGCAGATAGCGAGGAATCCTCCTGGACTCGACGGAGAGTCGCCACTCGACCACCGGATAGATACAGTACTCATAGGACATACCATTGCAACAGAGACAGAAATGACATCAGTTAGTATTGAACAAGTTAAGAATGACAATAAAAAGGAGAAGTGATAAAGGAAAAAATGTTGTTTTAACCCTCCAGAGGCCGGGATGAACGCCAGTTCGACTCACCTGCACCTACGGGTCCAGACATCCAGACGTGATAGAGATGAGCCAAACGAGTGTGGCCCAGTCGAAGGGCCCGACCTGGCTCAGGTCCCAGCATACATGCACACGCGATCTTCCTATTCTGGGAGTGCACAGTAAAAGTGGGACGAAATTAGATTGAACAGAGAAGGACCGACGCAGCCTGGTCCTCTCCTCCGAGTATACGAGGAGCAGCAGGTGGGCTCCCCGGCAACTCCCTCCAAGCCCCTCCAATCGGGTCCGATCCTCTTCGGCAGAACCCGTAAGACCATCTCGTAGGACATACATCCCCTCACGTGATGAGTCTGTTAGGTGAACACCAGGAGCAAAGGAACAGACTAGTTGGACCCCGAGAAGTGGGCGACATCTGATACCGAGCATCCAATGGGGAGCCGGCCAGTGAGCGTAGACCCAGTGATAACAAGCATATTCCATCGGTGTGAAGGGTCTCTCACCCGAACCCAAACAAATGTGTGTGCAGGCTTGTTCCACGCGCTCCGATAATGCATAGCGCAAGCGGGCGTGAACGAGGCTGGAGTTGCGACGCTAATCCTCTGCGTAATCCCCGAACCCAGCAGCACCGACCAGGCTCGCATAGGAGGTCAGTAAATCCTAGAAAGCGAAGCATCAGTGGCCATCCACCCAGGGAACGCCGTTGCTGCCGCAGATTATAACCTTAAGAAAAAATTTCAATATTCAATACAATACATACTAACAATAATGTTTATCTTCTATATGGCAGGAAAAATTGAAAAAAGACAAAAACGGTTTGAAGCCGTACGCTACGTCAAAGCAGACCACACGGCCACATCATACGCAGCTTCGCACCAATGTTGCGCACCTAGAAGCACGGCTGCGTAGCGGCATCTCCACACTCGCTGCACGCCACTATCCACAGGTGCGTCTACGCAACTGTTGTTGAAAATACGTTGCCCTAAGAATAGATGCGCCTACGCAACACCAACGAAGTGAGCCACGCATCTCGCTAGCTGCGGAGCGCAAGCGTTCAAGAACTTCTTAACTCGTTGACTGAACAGATCTCGCGTGTCATTGCAACGTTGTCTTTCCAAAAGAAACAGTCTGCGTGACGAACTTGTCAGAAGGTAACGTCAGTGATTCAATTCAACCTCATTTCAACTATGTTTGTGTTGTTTTCATAACAATCTTCAGAGCAAAATCAAGTCACCTAGAGCTACCAACATCAAGTGTAAACAAATCAAGTTTTAATGCAATAAAAGAGGTGATTCTAAGGTTCAACTGCAACTAGGGTTTCTGGCGCGTCGAACATTGCGTCATGCAAACTGTTAATTCAGAACACTGCTCATGCACTACTTTCATGGAAGAATAGTCCCGCGCCACGAACATTCTAGCCTGCGTGACGTGACTTTGACTGAGGCGATAAACTTCAAACGTGTCTCATATTTGAAAAAAATTGGATGTAAAAGCCAGTAAAAACAAAAGTGCAAAAGAAATTTTTACTTATCAAGATTGAAAGTCCGCGCATCCGACTCGTCTAATTATCTCGACCGGGAACTTCGTATCACGGCAACGAGCAGAATGCACAGCGGTCGTATGTCCGGGGGTCACGATTTCTGTCTCACCGGCACGGTTCGCCACGAACTCGAATTATCGGGTAGGGCCCGAGAATCTCCATCTCAGGCAGTGTAGCATGAAGCTGGGAATTTCTGAAATTCTGAGACTCTTTTCGGTTGAAAGTTACAGAGAATTCTTCAATTGCTTAGGGTTTGTGATGAAGATGAAACGAAATGATAGAATAGTACGTTCTTATAGTGAGTCAAGTTGGCTCCAGGCCCATTCTTCCAAGCACAAGAAGTAGCATTGGGCCCGTTACCTCTTTCCCGAGACAACAGGCCCGTGCGTTTTTTTAAAGCCATAATGGTCCCCCTTCCGGCAATTTTGACGTCGATGTGCGGCCTACACTTTCAGCAAGTTTTTGTCTACTTCACCGCAACAGGGGGCAGGAGCATCAAATGCCAAGAATTACCTCAGGTAAAGTTTTCTTTGCAACCACTATATCAAGTTAAAAGTTTATACTTGGAAAATGCAGATAACATATTTTTTGTTAAATCTTTTATACCAAATTTTTGCCTATAGACAGTGGATATTTTTGGTCCTAGCTAAAATTCGAACTAGGGCAAAAAATATATAACCTTTTCGCCTTAATGTGAATCTTTGCATGGGAACGTATGATCGTTCCAATATTTTTCTAAGCAAAAGGCAAAGGTTCGTTGCACACGTGATATTGTTTTCTTTTATGAGTATAATTTTTTCAGGCCAACCAGTAGATGGTTTTTTACGAAGCCGATAGGTCTTCTGATTTAAGTGAATGTGCATTGCGAAGTTAATTGCAGAACAATTCAAAATAGTGATGGTGCATTACGTAAGTTGTTTAAAATTCTTCCCCCGGCCGATGAGATGATTGAGTTGAACAGGGTAAACCGACATGCTTCAGGCCATCAAACTGAGCTCAAGGATGCCCTTTGTTAAACCGAACTGAGCCGACAAAGCCGACCAAGAGCTTGAGAAGGTGGCCAGAATCACAGCTCTTCAAGCCATCAAACCGAGCTTCGAAGACTTGTTTCAATCACATCTTTTCGAGCCAATTCAAACCGAGCTTCGAGGATGCCTTTCAGATTCACATGGAAAACGACGAAGCGATAACCGACTGAGAAGGTGACCAAACATAAAATAGTCTGCGAGGCCGATTCAAAACCGGAGCTGAGAAAGGTGACCAACATCAAAGTCCTTCAAGCTGATCAAACTCGAGCTGAGAAGGTGAACCAACATTCAAAGTCCTTCAGCCGATCAAACCGAGCCCCGAAGGTGGTCTTGCAAGCGATCAAATCGATGCTTTGAAGTCCATATACACAGTTGGATGGAACCGTCGAAGCCGATCAAACTGAGCGTAGGGTACCAGATGACTTGTTCAGCATCTTTCCAAGCCGATCAAACTGAGCAGTAGGAGGTGAATCCAGAATTGGAATGGATTCAGCAATCTTTCCAAGCGATCAAACGAGCTTCGAGATGATTACTTGATAAGCCGCGTCAAAATAGACCACTTAATATTAAATCAACTTATACATTCAATGATAAAATGGGGGGCACCTTGACGCTGTGAATTTTATGCCTCACCTGACCCATGAAGATATGAGGAACAAGGGATAAGGTATCACGATAAACCAGAAATTGTTTTGAACCAAAAATTGAATCAAACACCCAGAGGAGCCTGACCGCGCAGTTAGTGGCTACCGTCACGCAGGCGTAGTAACTGCGTACGCACCTTAGCTGCGTCTACGCAGCTCTAACAGGCTGAACCTCTGGCGTGCGCCCCGTGTGCAATGCCTGGCACTGTTTGTATGGATACACGGCAACTGTACTAAAGTAAGTCGCGTCCACGTAAAGTCTTACGGGTGCGTCACACAGACATTTCTCCCTTGTGACGCTGACCTGCTCTGTGCCCTAGCCATATAAATAACACGAAATTTTTTAACAAGCAACAAAGCGGGACGTGTTTGGACACTTTGCTCATGTCATTTCTTCTAAGGGTAAAAATCGCATTCTGATGTTTAAGTTTCTAGGTTAGACGACTAGTGGTTCTCCTTAGAGAATTCAACTGATAAATCTTGGAAATGATCGATCATAGATTATTTTAGATATTCAAAATCACAATCAAAAAAAAAAAAAAAAGAAAAAAGAATACAAAAAATAAGAGGCAAGGAAAAGAGAGCAAAGAAAGAAAAAAGAAAACTACTTATTCTGTGAAAGGACTTGGTGAATACACTCGAGAATTCGTGAGAATCAACGCCTCTGACTAAAGTCTCAATTCAATTGCGAATTCCTCAAATTCTGAGGGCTAGTAAATGAATCTAAACTTTTTCATTTTCATTTCCTAGCAATTTGTATCTCCTAAATAATTCTTTTCATAGGTTTAGTTGACCTATTTGATTTGATTAAATTGAAGTTTGTCCATTGTAAAACATCTTCATGGGTTGGATTATATAATACTCTTATAAGATATAAAAGGAACACGTAGAAAAGAGTGAGTTTGAAAAGGTAGTTGCGGACCGATAGCACTGCGTCACGCAAGCTACTACCCTGTGACGCGACTCACGCTCCTGGTCCAAAACTCTTAGCCTGGATTGGACACCTGCATGACCAGCTGTTCGTGCACTCAGTTTTATTTTGTTCTTTCATATTTGTATTTAATGTTTGCTGAAAAAGAATAATAATAAGCGTATGTTATAAGAATAAGTCCAATACGGTCTTCACGCCAAGCTAGGAGTTCCGTCATCGAACTGTTTCATAGAACAGCTGCGGACGCAACTATTTCTAGTCTACAGGACCCATAATCTAGAGTTCCGTCATGCGACTGTGTTTCATATAAACACTGCGTGACGCAACTATATACAAATCCAGAATAAATAGGAGCTGTCCCGCCACGCGAACTGTTCTTCAGTAGAACAGTCTGCATGAAACGGCAAGCTTCTACATTCCCAGATTACTCTTATTATCTTGGTCTTGAATTTCTATTTATTAAAAGATTCTTATCTAATCCCAGAAAAATATCGAATCACAATTGGTAATAATTCAAGTTTTACTCACACCAGTCAATTAATCCTATTGTGATTGTGGTATTCTTTTTTAGATTTAATATTTTCTATTCCTTTTTAATATATTATTAAATCCGTTTGTGGCCCGCCTTTAACGATAAGCAAGAGCGGCAGTCTTTTAATTTATTTGATATGTAAGGTGGAATGCATGATGGATGTGATGCCTTAATTTATGAATGAAATGCGAATGGAATGAGTTTTACTTAGGACCGATTAAAATAATTTTCACATAGTGAGCTCGGTTCGATTTTCGGGGTTGGTTTTAAATAATTGGCTTTTCTAAAATAAAATCATTAGAAATACATAGGTTAAGAGACGGTTCTTCCGGGCGCGCTCCATCGGCCGACGTACCTCAATCCCTTACCTAGAATCGTACTTGACGCCTGACGTTTTCTTCAAATAATTTGGCCTAAATAAAATTGGGTTAAATGAAAGTCACCTTTTATACAAAAAAACGTCCCAATTGGCCATAAAATTGGGTTAAATGAAGTCACCTTTACAAAATAAACGGTCCCATTGCCGAAATAATGGGTGGCGACTAAAATAATTTATAAGACCGATTTATCGGCACTGCGTATCCAAAAAGGGTTTTATCACCTCTTTTTCAAAACAAAATAATAACCAATAATAATAGCCAAATAAAACCCACCGATTTTCGTGTTTTCGGGGAAAACAGTACTGAATGTGGCATCTGTCGTCGAGTCTCTCGGGACTGGGCAGTGGGTGTTACAGAGGATGTTGGCCAATTGTTATCTGTAGTATGAGGGGTGGCTATGAATGAATGTTTTTAGTAGTGTTTGTGAAAATGGTTTATTGCCCAATGTGTTTTCAATTATGTTTAATATATGAAATGATTTATAGTCTCACAACAATCGATAGACATGGTTATTACTGATATCACTTCATTTCTTGAAGTTGATATTGTGATTGATATTGCAAATGAAATTGCAAATGATATTATTGCCTCCTAGATGAGGTTGAGATTGTCCCTCTTCTGTTAAGATAAAAATCACAGATTGAGGTTGAGATAGTTTTGTCTTGATGAGCTCATAGGACACTGAAGGCCCTTCGGATTGAGTATATTTAGATTGGTGAGACTAAACTGGATAATATCAAATTTCTTGAATTGATGTGTTTGCTATAATTCGATGCTCTATCTTAATTTTCACACAAAGATAATTATTGATTCTCAAGTAAAGAATTTCTATCATGTTATTGCTTACTAAAATTTTGCTAAGTTGAAAGAAAGATTGATTGTCAAGAAAGGTTTAATGAAAATGATTTTCATATGAAGTTTTAATTATAGTTATGGTTAACATTGGAACAATGAGTATTTACACTTGATTTTATATATATGCACCACTAAGCAATTTGCTTAGTGATAGTTTTTTCTGTACTATCGCAGGGAAAGGGAAGGAGAAAGCAGCAGAGTAAGTCCTACAAATTGTGGGATTCCGTTTTGTTTAATGTAGATAAAAGAGCTACTGTGGCTATTGGTGTATATTGTTTCTTTTTGGGATTTTGTATGATGTATAAAAACATTAATAGAACAGTCAAATGTGTACAAAATTGTTTTATTTAAGTCACTTGTAGTATGTTTACTGAGTTCTTATTAAGAATAAGTGTTTAATGAGCATATTACGGGTGACATGTCATGTCTTACAGTGGAGTAAGGTGTAACAGAGAAAAAGAGAGGGAGTGGGCTTGAGTGGCGCTAGGTGAGGGAGAAGAAAGAAGAAGAAAAAGAGGGGAAGAAAAAGCAAAAGAAAATAGGGTTTCTAGACCTTTATGGGTCATTTCGGCTCGATTCGAACAGGTTTGGTCCAAATCATAATTTGGTTTGGTTTTTGTTTAATTACAAGTTTTTCACTTGGTTTTCTGAAAATTTGACTGGTTTTTTTTAGTCCAGTTTAGCAATAATATTTATTTTCTTTGCGAAATTTCATTGGTTAAAATTCACAATTAAATTTTCAAATGGAAAATCTTTGAAATTAAATTTTCGGGTCATTATTGTGTTTAGTAATAATAAACACAGTGTCCCTCCATTCGTACTTATATATATATATATAACTTTGAAATTTTTGAATTTAACCTCATATATATCTATTTATAAATTTGAGGGAGGATCTTTCATTACAAATATTATTATATGCACGTTGATGTTTAAGTTACATTTAATATTTATTTATATTAATTTGAAGTCCTTTTTAGTAAAGAGAAAATGTTAAAAAAACTGGATAAAAGTAGTTGCATGAATATAAAATTAGATATTGCAAAATTTTTAGTTACCTTTAAATATATTTTTAATTTAAAGAGTGGAAATAATTTTTCTTCAATGAGTTTGATTTTTTATCACTCTTTTTGAAATAGTAGTCCTTTTATTTTATTTTTATAAAGTATCTATACTATATATAAATGTGACAAGAGGGGAAAATAATGAGATTTCTTATAATAGCCTTAAATTAATTAGGAATTTCTAATATATCCATTTAGTTAGATTTCTTACATGCATTTTAATTGGAGAAAATAGATTTCTTTTATCATTTTTAATATCCTTTTATTGAGATTTTTATGTATTTTAATTGGAGTAAATATGTATATATTTTTCTCTATTTAAGTTTGAATTAATTGAAAAATAACTATTTGGACATATTCGCTATCATTTTCATTTTCAATTTTTCTATATTAAAGATGAAATGATGAAGAAATTCAATAGCTCTCTTTTTATTTAATATTTTATTCTTTTTGTGAAATTTATGAATTTTTATTTAATTTTTCTATGATTTAATTGGATGTAATTTTTAAAAAATAATTTTTAAAATAGATATAAAGATAATAGATGTTTGAAATTTTAATTTTTTTTAAATAAATATATAGGATTTTCAAATTTTTGAATTTAATGTCATATATATCTATCTATAAACTTGAGAGAGGATATTCCATCACCAATGTTATTATTTGTGTATTGATTTTTAAGTTACATATTAACATTTATTTATTGAAGTCTTTTTTAGCAAAGAAGTAGTTGCATGTTATATAGAGAATTAGATATTGTAAACTTTTTGGTTACCTTTTAATATATTTTTAAGTTAACGAGTAATAATATTCTTTTTTCAAAGAGTTTGACTTTTTATCACTCATTTTGAAATAGTAATTCTTTTATTTTTTATTTTTATAATGTACTAGTATTAGAACCTGCGCAATGCATGGAACGATATTAAAAGATGAAATAATCTTTTGTAACATTATTCAAAAATAACAAAATTGTATAATTAAATGATAATGAAATGCATTAGAAAATTTTACCTCATTGAGATATGTTGAAAAAAGTTGCATTGCTAATATGTGCCTTCTTAAGTATGCAAAGCCCTTCACTAAGATATATAATAGGAAAACCATACATGGTATGACCGGCAGCAAACAATAATGCTTAAGACCTAAGATATTATAAAAATAGGCCGGCTAAATAAATTGCCCCCTGAATTTTCACCAAAAAGTCTTGTGGCCTCCTCTATTTTCAACATGACCTTGTGGCCTCCTGTATTTTATTTTTATAATCTACGCACACTTGGACACTTCAGAAAATGGAATCTAAAATACACTCGCGATGAAGTGTGTTAAATGACTTGAGAGTGTAGTACATGGCACTTTATATGCCATATCATCAAAGTTGGTAAAAAAAAGGAAAGAAATTAGGTTAATTGAGTTCATTTGCAAAAACATATAAAGCTAGGAGGAGGTTTTGGGGTTTCGTCCAGCTCCTCAGGTTTATTGTCAGTAGAAAAAAAAAAAAAAAAAAATTGTCAGCTAGAAAAAAACAAAAAAAAAAAAGTCGACTTGCAAAAAAGCCAAAGCAATTTTGATCAACATGCTTGGTACCAAAATGTCTACAGATCACAAAAAAACAAGAATATTCAAAAACCTAGCAAACCTGAATTAAACCTATGTGAATACTCAATTTTTGAAGCCAACAAAGTCTATTTTCCCGACTGCAAAACAGTCCGGGGCCGGACCAGGAGGCCCATTTGGAAAGTTTTCAGCCGAAAGGTATGCCAATATGGAATTACGAGGATCGCAGAACTGGTCCCGAAATATTTTTTGGAGGTCGGGAACTCCTGAAAAAGCCTCTGGAACGAAAAGACTAGCCAGTCCGCTAGCAAAGGCGGCTCCGGCCAAGGCGGCACCGGCCGCCAGACTCGGCGGCTCCGGCAGCCGGGAAGGGCGGCGCCGGTCGCCGGGCCCGGCGGCGCCGATACTCCGTTTTTACTCACTCAGTCTGTGTTGACGGACGCTCCTTCTCCCTTACGCTCCTTGCGATTCTTTTACTGCGTTTCTGCATTTTAGTGTAGGCTTTTTATTACTCTGCTGTTGTGATACTTGGCCACTTAAATTAAATTAAATTAATTAATATTCCCCAAACGAGTCATGAATTTTCAAGCTGAAGCTTAAGCCAACGCGAGCCGCCGATTTAACTCACGTAATATACGAAACCCTGCCTATTAATTGCATATTCTTCTTCTATTCCAATTCTGAATCAAACTGCTGCATAACTGCATTCACGTCATCAATTTGGCAAATAAACTGTCTCAATTAAACATGATTAAGCTTAAATGCCCCGTTAATTAATAATCGTGGTGTTAAAGCCTAAATCCAACAATATTGGCTTAAAATATCTAGTCTGTCAATGATTATGATATAATCGAAAGCCTAGTTAATTAATAGCTATGGTATAATCGCCTTTATTTCGAACAAGTCCGGCTTAAGTCCAATTAATCAATAATTGTGACTAAATGGCCTTAATCAATCACGTGTTTCTTGGCAATAAATTGCCTACATTGCAAAATCAATTAATCACTTTTGGCAAACAGATTGCCTATAAGTAGATCAATCTTTCTTAGCGACAAATCGCTTAAATCGAAATTTTGGCTAAAGGCCTTCAAATAATTACTTTCGGCAAATAAATTGCCTTAAATCAATCAATTTTGGCTACAAAAGCCTAAATATCAATTTTTGGCAACAATTGCCTAAATCAATCTCTTGGCTAAAAGCCTTAAAATCAACATTTTGGCAACAAATGCCTAATCAAATCAATCAATTCCTAAAGTCACATCAATTTTTGCAACAAATTGCCTAAATCAATTTCTTTTTTGGCTAAAAAGCCTTAAATTCAAACAATTTTGGCAACAAGACGCCCTAATCAAATCAATCAATTCTTTGGCAAAATGGCCCTAAAACAAAATGCAACAAAGCCATACCACACACTCATGGCCCAGATTCAAGCATACCCATTCAAGCCTTTTAAAAAAAGCCTATCGAACTACGGTCGACTTGATCTCCATTTCGAAACGGAAGTACGTAGCACGTTTTGGGAATTTAAACCCGAGCGGTCAAGTCGAAATCACTTAAACATTCTCAGTGGTCCAATTACATCATTTAACTACTGCAAAGCATTTCATTCACTCGGTTAGTTCATCGCATTGACATCAGTCTCGGGATCCACCGCTCGGGTTCATAGATTGTGCCTTAAACATTGGAAATTAAATCCCAGTAATTAGATTAATTAAATTGGAGGTTCAAAACTTAGCGAGGTTTTTTCCTAGTTTACCTAAAAAATTAAAACAAAGGGTGGCGAACTCACATATTCACGTGCATTTCGCCCTTTAGTCATATTCATTATATGCCTATTTTCGGGCGGGAGGGTAAACACAGCTTGGCGACTTCACTGGGAAAATTATTTTGTAATCATTGCCCATAAAGTGGACTACGACTTGGTGTGAAACTAAACCTACCCTTCTTTAGGGTATTATTCCTTACTATGCTTTGTTTTGCAGGTTACCCTAAACACGAAAATCAAGTGTTTTCTTTCTTTAAGGAATACTTGATTAAGGAAATTTGGACTTAAATTTAAAGTTAATGAAAACATTTTAAATATTTGTGATTTATTTGCTTTGCACGATTGAGAATCTTTTTCTCCATTGCATAAAAAACGAATTTCAAATGAATTTCTTCTCTTCTGTTCAAACTTTTGAGTCTGGATAGCGAGTAACGCTGATCTGCAGGTCTCCTTGATTATGTCGACGGACAGCCAAAGCGTCCTCCCTGTTACCGCAAACCATCCCTAATCTTTTTGGGGGTGGTCCATGAGTATGCGTACTGTTGGACCCACGCGAAACCCTTTGTTTCACATGTGGTTAGATATATCCTTACTCAAGGTTCAAGGGTCCCTTAATAAGCCAATTTCCTATTTGTGTCATAGCCTATAGAACCTATCCTTTAGGGCTGTATGCGCGTTGACTATGAGTCCCTCCGCTTAATATAAAATAGAACCTATCCCTTTAGGACACAATCGCTCTGATATAGTGGACCAATAATCATTTAAGATCAACATTTATGGAACGTTGATGTTGTGCGGCATTCATGACATCCATCACTTCATAAGAAAACATTAAAAAGAACACAAAATATTCTTTTTGGTCATGCAACCAACTGACAAAAAGAGCCGGATTCAGCTTCAGCTACCCTTGATTACAGAATACTACCCACTATACCCGTAATTTTCCAGCTACCTGTATTCTATCAGGTACCCACTGTTCGAGTGCCTATCCAAGTTCCAGTCACAACCTTACAGTCGGCTGATCACCCAACCTCACCAGCGATTTCACATATGCAAACACTATTCGGAATGATCTGACCATAATCCACCCTATGCTATCTATCATCACACTGAGTGCGATAAGCCAACATGGAGGCCTCACATGAACATCCATGATAATGAATCCACTAGACGCAAATTAGCTGCCATGAAAGGAGTATAAGTACAAACAGCGAGTCAATAGCTAGGCCACCGAAAAGCTAGGTTGAGTGACTCGCACATATGAAAATCGGGACTGCTCTACACCATACTCCGCTGGGGAAGTTGGACCTCTCGGCGCTACACTCCAATCAGTTGACCTTGCCTGCTGAACCGACAAAACCCTGCCGTTTAACCTGGATGACATGCCCTCCAGAATCTGCTTCTGCGGCTTGGGCAAGCTCAGGAAAAATGAGAGAAAAAACTGTAAAGTTGTTGGAAAGATCGTATTACTGCCTTTAAGACACATAAGGGAAGTAGTGTGACATGGTGATCCTTGTCCTTGTTCCACGAGTGGACATGGACTCCTTGTCCTTGTTCCCCGAAGCAAGACTGCCAACAAAGTTCAAAATGCCCAACATGGACAAGTTTGATGGAACCACTTGTCACAAAACGCACCTGAAAATGTATGTGGGTGCCCTCAACCCGTTTGGATTGAACAGGTAGCTCCTTGCTCAGTTGTTTCAACAATCACTCACCGGTGCTGCTTTGAGGTGGTTTGTCAGCCTGGATAGGTCTAAGATGAAGACCTGGGAAGACATCTGCAATGCGTTTAATATGCAATATCATTATAACATAGAGGTGGACGTTACTCGAGGGAGTTGGAGACCACCAAACAGAAAAGCAATGAACCCTTTTCCTCGTTCCTTACGAGGTGGAGGGCCAAGGCCGCCCAAATGATCAACCGGCCTTCTAGGCAAGAACAAGTGGACATAATTATAAAAAACCTGTTGCCTCTCTACCAGCAACAATTGCAAACTCAGTACCTACCGACGTTCCTATCGCTCATTGCCACTGCTACGAAGGTAGAGGATTTAATTAAAATGGGGCAACTGAAAGAAGACTCGAGAACCTCAAAATACAAAAAGCCTAGCCAAGCTAGCAAAGTCCACGAAGTGGCAAGCATCACCCCAATGCTAGGGCAAAGTTCACGAAGTTGGGCAAGTTATCACCTCTCACGAATCCTTTACGTGTTGAGAAATATGAGAAATTTGCCCAGTCAGCGAGAAGGGACATATTACTGATCTCGGGGATGCCAATCCTTTTGGGTATTCGAAGGAGGCTGTCAAGGCAAACTACAATCCAAGCCTTTTGGAAGCAAGGCACACCACCCCAACCACTTTACCAAGGGAACTACAGAGCTGATGAATACTGCGATATCATCAGCGTGGTAACGGGCACAAGACTGAAGCGTGCTGGACGCTTTTTAAGAACCGCAAAATCCAAGACCTGGTGGACCAAGGCTGTCTTCAATCTATTTCCAAGGATAAGTCAAACAGTTAGCACTTAATCCTGGCACCAAATCACGGGGATTAAATGCTATCGTTGCGGCGACCAGAATTGATCCGAATCCTTTCAAAACTATTCTAGAAATAAATGACCAATCTGGTGTCCTGGAAAGTATCTTGCTGATGCTTGGGCAACAACCAGAAGTAATTAACTGAATACTAGAAGGTGGAAGACTTTCAGCAGCCTAGTCTACTTTGACGAGGTTGCGGTTCAATTACGAGGAAATGATGAGAAACCAAAAAGACCTGCTGAGGGCCTGATCAAGGGCCGGACAAAGGGCCTACTCACCAACTTGGTACGCCGAGGAGGAGCGCGCTGCTCGAATTAAAACCCCCCTCCCGGAGTCAAACCCCTAGTAGTCAAATCATGTTAATCAAAGTCCCGTACTTGAGTCTGAGTCTGACCCCGAGTCTTGAAACCGAGTCAGAGTCCAGTTCCAGTTCTGAGTTCCGTCTGTGTCGGATTTAGGAAAAAATTTCTAGACTTCAGGTTTGATGCTAATTTTTTAGAGGACGATTCTCTGTCCTTAATCAATAAGAAGCTTGCAAAATTATTCTGGCTACCCACGTGTCTATCTTTCCAAGCATTCAAAAAGGCCAAAAATAATGTAAAATCAAATTAAATGAAATAAAAAAATGAAAAAAAGAAAAAATTACACACACACTCTTCACAAGAAACAAATGGATGCACACTAGCACACCACTCGGTCAGTTCTCCGAAGAAGCAGCTAATATCAACTTCTCACCTGGATCACTCCGTCATTCGAGATTCATAACATGCTACTTGAATCCTCCTGTTATGACTCGCTCCGCACACCTCCTTATGTGTGAGAGCGAGGGCAAGGAACATCACTGAGAATTGAGCACCACGATCGATTCGCGGCTCTATGTAGTGCGTGTGGCAGTAGATCTAGCCTATACCGCATCTTGCCGAACCTAAGCGTGCAATCTGCTCAACCAGAAGCTAAAAGAAGGCGTTCGAATAAGCAGAATGGTGTATCCTTGGGAAAGATCAAGAGGACAGTAAGCCAAGCAAACTGGTGAGAATATTTCAGTTCAATAAGAAACCCATTGAACCTAACCGACTGTAGTAATCAGTGGTTAAGCGGAATATTGTTTGGCCGATAGGATGAGCCGAAGAAAAAGATGAGTGCAATTATAGCAGAATGCTGTGTGGATTACCAAGGGGATATTTTGAATAAAGCATTGTTCCGAAGCGGCAGCGACTAACATCCCACCTATGCCGCATTATTAACTTGTTGGATGGACCCGAAGTGGCTGTGAATACACGAGACTAGGACAGGTCTCGTTGCAACCCGAATCTTGACATGTTTCAGATAACTCAGATTCAGAAATAATGATTGCATTTGTCGCATACGTGACAAGGAGGAAAAACGGCATTCATCACGGTGAGTGGGGGAACCTACTGAGCTTAACAGGCCGGTTATGCCCAATTCTGAGAGCTAAAAATGCACGGGTGAAGGCACTACGCCATTCATAAAGAATTGACAGACGGACCATTTTCCATCACATTGATTTATCATTCAAAGTATATGCTAGAGAAAGAGTGATATCGTGACATTATGGATATTAGTTGTTAACTCGGCGAAAAAACTAGCTGAAGGAACATACACAGTAGCATCTTGCAAGATGTTCTTCCATAATGAGACTTCGAAAGATACACTCTCAATTTAAAGCTCAACGGCAAGAGAAATGGTCTGCTATATGGGTTAGGCTACAATGCGCGAGCGAGCAGATATTTCTGAGGCGGCTAATATATGGGTCTAGTGGTAAATGAGCATAGAGATTTGGACTCCGTGCTCAAAAGCCTCAATAATCCTATTCTGGTAAATCCCCAGCACCGAGACGGAGAAAAGACAGTTTGGGGTTTCCTCGAAGGCTTACAGCTACATCAGTCGGTTCATTAACCCCAAATTCGTCCCAATACTTGTGGTAACCGATTTTGCAAACCTATTACTCACCGCGCAATATATAAGCCATCAAATGGAACTCGAGAAATTGTCACGAACTCTCATATAACAAATCAAAGACGACACTATTCGTTATCTAGCCTCGCCAGTCATACACCAAAGGCCAGGAAAACCTTTGCTATTTTGTACTTGATCAGTGACAGATAGAAGCGATGGCTGCAATCCTAGCTCAACAAGCAAAAAGACACCGCGTTAGGGTAGAA
>NW_023590580.1:0-93128 GCF_014843425.1 Jatropha curcas
TGAGCCACAGATTCTGTTTCCATCATAATTGTACAATCCTCTGGCACCACAGCAAGCTCTTAGAAGAGCTGTTTGATCAAAACCCAAAGTCAGATTTCATAAAATAGACTGCAATCCAGTGTAATAATCAGCATAAATTATGACTGGATATGGAAATTCCTGCCCGAGCAATGCTAAAGCCTGTTGGAGATAGCTGTTATGATAAGAAGCAAAAGCATCAAAGCTCTTAGACCAGCTTTATCATCATAAGGTAAGGGATTTGGTGAAGAGAATGAGGTCAAATTGATTGGAAAGCACCCAACGAGAAAATTTCCAGGAACCACTATCCTGACAGCACCGAGACCGTTCACGTCTCTCGCAAGTCACATTGCTCCAACCACATAAGGGATTACACTCCAATTTCACCGACCATGAAAAGAGCTCTCCTACCTTGCACACTCTGCTGGAGTATGGGAACTAGCTAGAGATAAGATGTCTAACCAATCAAATTGAAGGCGAAGAGAAGTATCAGCAGAAGAAGTGTGAATGCCTCTTTCTGTGATAAAGATGGAATGCTGTACTTCCAGCTACTGCAAATTCAAAGAAAAATAATATTTATAATTTTGATTTATTGATATATCGTCAAAATCGCAATTCAACCAGTTGAATCATGGGATTCCACAAGTTTGCATAGGCAAAGCGGAGAATAGAATCGGATGGAACCACGATTTTAATAATAGAATCGGTTGAATTTAAGTATTTACGATTTTATAACTTGGGCTTTGTTTCGCTTTCAGCATAATATTCTATTTTTAGCCCAATCCAACTCTTTTTCTCATTCTTAAAATCAAAAATTAGCAAAAAAAAATTATAAAAAAAAAAAACACATATAAGCAGAAGAAGATCTGATCCGAGTTTATATATATAGTTTATATATAAACTATATATATATATATATATATATATTAAATTAGATGCTTAAAAATTTGTTTGAAAGCTATTTATTTTTGTAAAATGTATTTAATGCTAGCAAAACTTGATTACCAAATTACTGTTATTATTATATTATGGAAAGCTAGTTCGAAGACTTCTTCACTCTTCATATAATTAGATGCTAAATAATTTTGTTTGAAAGCTATTTATTTTTGTAAAATGTATAATGCTAGCAACTTGATTTTACCAAATTACTGTTATTATTATATTATGAAAGCTAGTCGAGACTTCTCACTCTTCATATCTTTGACAAGATATGAAAAGACCAACTATACCAAACCTAAACAATACCTTTTGACATCTCTTTAATTACAATAATGTCATTTTACTAACAATTGATAATTTTACTGTTATGGTTTCAATTTGTATAATATCATCTTTAGATTATTTAATAATTTTTTTAATATTAACAAAAAAAATATATGAAAATTTATGAAAGATATTATAAATCATTAAAAATTATATTACCTATTTGGTAGAATTTGAGAAATTTAAAAAAAATCAAAAAATAGTAAATATTTATACATTTATTTTTTATAGTAAAAAGTGATAAATTAAAAAAAAATTAAATCTGAATTTTATGTTTGCCATAATAAATTTGTACCATTAAAAATAAAAATAGAACTTCGAAACCACAATGTAAAATAAAAATAAAATAGATCAAATGCAATAATTTTAATAGCTTTAATCATTCCTTTCTTGATTATACAATTACAATATTTTACCTTAAAGCCCACAAGGCTACAACTCAAATAGCCTCTAAAATGGTCAAATATCCAACTTGAAAAAAAATATTTATTTAATATAATTTTTACATATTGTACTATCCATTCCATCATAAGTTTTCACTTTTCTTCCTATATTATATATTTAAAAAAATAATAATAATCCGGTCAACACGCTCGTTTCTTTCTAATTTTGGATTATAATAAACTAATGTCATATGTTGTATAGAGCAAACTAATTGAATAATTTATTATAAATTGACCCCATATTTTCTAATAATTGATACTAATGGCATATTTTCTAAATTAAAAACGCTGATGATGTATGACACGCGCTATATATTTTCTGTATATATCTCTCTTCATTTTCCTAATCTCATTCAAAATAAATTCAACACTTTCTATTAGTCACATATATCACTTTTATAAAATCATTTTAATATTATTTATTGCTTTTGTTGTTAAAATCTCTCACTTTCTATTGTTACATACTTGAAGTATATTTTTGACTCATATACTACTAAAGGAAAAAAAAAAATCCATTAAGTAATCCATTTAATTGTGTTATTTTGGGCAAAATAATTACTCTACCCATAAAAATAGTTAATTTTTTTTATTTAAATAGAAATGTATCCGACCCGACCCAGCATATATTCATATTCCTTACTAAACGACACAGTATATATCATATGCTGAACCGAACCGAACCATCCGCGTTTAAACCCCATCCAAGACTTCGCAATTTGATTCATTCAAAAATGATAGGTTACATAGACGCCGCGTAACTTCCTGGTCAACTCAAGAGTCAAACTCAGCCATTGAAGAGCCCAAGCCCGCCGCGTGCGTCCCACTACTATGCAACCCAGCTCCAGGCCGAACTATATAAAATTATAAACCAAGTATCATCTACTCGCTTTCCTCCTAATCCTATCCAGAGCCAAATTCCAGAACCAAATATATGAGAGGAAATGGAAGAACTAAATAATATTAATAGAATCACAATGAAAATAATAAAAGGTTCCCTAGGCTGCATGAAACAAAGGATTGAGACTAAGACTTTGTTTGTTGTTGTTTGCCTGGGCAGCGTGATGATAAATTGGCATCTATAAGAAAGGGAAGAAAGGCATAAATTTATGCTCCCAGAAATTTATCTCAATATGAAGAATTTTCAGACACACAGTGCAGCAAACAAACTACTTATTCAAATAATTAAACTGTTAAGCGATTAGTTGATGCTCAAATGTAGATTTACTTTCCGAGTGAAGCACTTCATGGCTGCGAACAGTTAGGAAACCCTCCGTCAAGATCTAAGAGCCAAAAATTTGTAACAAATGATTGACTGGCATCAAGGAAAACAAGGCTGCTTTCACTATTGCATATAGAAGTGATCTGCAGCTGTCAATTTGTTGGCAGTCATACCAGAGGCCTGGCCTATGTTTGCTGCCCAGAAATGAAACTATTTCAAAATGTGTTTTATAAACATATGAATTGCTGATGAGTATCCTGTTTTAACTGGTGGCTGGAATATTTTTCTATGATCTAAGCAGACTTAATTGCAAAAGAAGACGTAATTATGAGTACCCACATTCGTCCATTTCCTCTATAAAATTCCACCCCATTCAGAGTAATGAGCTTGGCAATTAAATTCATATATTTCTTCTGTTATGTGCATGAGAAAAAGAGGTAGGGATAGCTTGATCAAGCCCCATAAGATTTCCAAAAAAGGCTCATTCATTCTTCTCAACCAACAGTTCCTCACATCTTGCAATTTCTGGCGATATTAATAGGAAAAATGTCAAAGAATAGAAGAATAGAAGAATAGTATGCGTGTGCTCGGACATTGATGCTCATTCTAGATTAAACATAAATAAACTGCTTTAAGAGATAGGTGGAGATTGGATTCATTATCATAAAGACAAATTGGCAAGCATACTCTACAAAAACAAGGTCATAGAACAAGGCATTCCCTTTCACCTAAAAACATTAGGCCATCCTTTCTTTACATTAGCTTTATTTTGATTTCTGATACAGAAAAAAGAAAGAAAGAATTATAATTAAGAGAACAAAATTAGCATTACAAAGCAACTGAACTTACACCTCAATGGTTCACCAGGAAATCAACACTTCATCAACGCCCTAATTTCAGAAATGGTGTGTTGCTTTGGTATCCACTCATTTGAGTCCCCAGTTACAACCGTAGTCAGCAAACAGAAGCCTTGAAATTTTGATCAACTTGTAAAATCCATCGCTCAAATTACTACCTCTGTGAAGGAGAAAATAAAAAATCTGATCAGATATTGCAATATGCCTAATCATTTACTAACACCAAAAATATTCCATCTGGTAGAAAAAACCAACTTCTAACAGCTTTTCCCTTGACAAAATCAAATTGCCTCGTTTGGTGGTTGAGAAAGTCCATGAAAAATTCAAGAAAAAAGTAGAAAATTTTAAATAATATTAATACTAAAAAATTTCAGTTGATTGATTCATGGAAAATTTCATCTTTTACGAATATCGATCTTAAAATCCAAAATTTTATTTTCCATCTTCATTGCAGATTTTCTCAGTATCATATCAATCATTAAAAAAGAAGAAAAGAAATTACCTTCCCATTATCAGGTAACTCCGGCACCTTGTATGTATCAACGGTAACCTCTGTCAACCACAACCCTGGAAACAGACACTGCAACAAGAAAAGGAAGAAAAACAAACATGAATTTGGTTTAAAAACCAGAAATGAACGCTTTCAAGAAAAGAACAAAAAAAAAAAAAAAGCCAGATGCTTTCAAGAAACAGAGACTAAAATCCTTATTGACTTACATCCAACTGCTTCTGAACATTCCTGGACCGCTTCTTGGGCCTCCGAGCTGGTCTGTGGCCTACCATTTCCATAAAATCCTCTTCGATCTCCTTCCTCGAGAGAGCCACGGAAAACTTCGGCCTCACCTGCTCCGTATCCTCCTCTTTTTCCTTTTTATCTCCTCTCAGCCTAGGAGATTTCGAGCTCTCATTCCGCAACGGCGAATAGTTACTCACTTTTCTCTCCTCGATTTTCAAGCCTTTCCCTGTGACTGAATTTCCAGCAATTGGAGCTTTACAGGCTGCTCTTCTTGTTCGCAGGTTCCACGGTCTCTCTGTCTGCGCCGCCGGTGGGACCAGAGGAGGAGATTGAACTTTCTCATGTTCTTCCTCTCCTTCCTCATGCTGCTGAGCAGCCTCCTCATCGCCTTCTTCCGACACTCCTTTTCTCAAAATTGCATCTTTCATCTTATCTGCCTCCGCTTTGAAATCGAACATCAGCTTCTCCCTCACTGCCGCAATCCCTTCCTCAACGCCGTCGCCGCTATCGTGTCTCGATTTTGGTCTCTTGAAGCGGCGGATTTCGTAATCCGGACTAGCAACAAACTTAGACGGCGGAGATCGGTTACTACGGAGGCGATCGCCAGAGACTCCATTATTAATGTTCTTATTCTTACCGTTAGAAGAATCAGAGTCTTTCATGCACCGGAGATATTTCTGACTACCCCACTTCAAACAAGGAAGATTGAAATTATGAAGCGGTGGCTTCGATCTCTCTGTTCCCATCGCCATAACCAACTCTCTTACTCTCCCTTCTGTCTCTCCAGAACACACCATTGAAATACAAAACACAACACGTACTCTCTAATTAGAGCTCAGATCACAAGCTCCCTCTATTCTGTTTCTCACGAATCTTTATCTCTCTATTTTCTGTTTGTTTCTCGCGACTTTTATTTAGGAGAGGTTTTTTGGGTTTGTATTTTACGTTTTTATGTTTGTGGTCTGTTTTGGAAATCGCCGGGAAGAAAGAGTTTATATATGTGTGAAGGAAAAAGGAAGAGAGGGGGCAATTTTAACGTTCGGGTGCAAGTGGTTCTTTGTGGCTTCGGGGTGTTTTGGTAATTTGGCTCGAGATACGTACTATCATGCGCTGGGGTGTAAGAGGGTGATGAGGTGGGTTTTCCCGGGTAATATGTCGTTTTTAAGTGCTGAGTGTTGACGTAACTACCGTTGGATATGCGCTTAATCAAATTCATCTTTTCTTCTGGCCATCGATTAAATCCAGTTCGAGAAATGACTCATTATCAAAAAGAAAAATTGAATATATGATTTGAATTTTTTTTTTATTTTTGAACTTTAATATGATATGGAAATTCCTTTCAAAAAAATATGATATGGAAATGTATAATTATTTTTGAAGATTTTTTCTTTATTTTTAAAATTTATTTATATTTTTTTATCAACTTTATTTGAATGTAGGAGTAAAAATTTGATAAATATTTATAAAAATCATTTAAGCATATATATGCTTAACACGTTCAAAATTACATTCGAAGTGTTAAGATTTTGTAATTTGTAATTTGTAATTTATATGAAAAGCTTAATACTTGCCATATGCTTGTAATTTATAAACATACATAAGTACATAATAAATTCTGATTTTCTCATGATATTTCCATGTCTATAATACGAGACTAATTTCATTTCGGAATTAGTAGTTATTTGTCCCATAAGAGTGCTTTTTAAAATATATTCTTATTAAATGAGTTTCCAATAGCTATATCCATCCAAATTGATAAAATTTTAAAAAAAGTTTTATAAAGAAAATATTTTATAACTCAATCTGAATTTTATTATATATTAATTAAAATGTAAAAATTAAAAAGTTTATTTAGAAGCCCTAGTTGTTCCCCTTTATGTTTTTCTATATTTTGTTTTTAAGTCATGGCTGATTATTTAATAAACACAAATCTAGCCAGATTTGCTAATCCATGTTCTTTATAGTTATTATTTTATTTTATTTTATTTTGTTGTGTATTTATTACCCCTTATGTTTTTTATTATTTCTGTAAATTTGTTACTAATAATAATCAAGTAACAGAGCTTGTTCAAAAACATGAATCTCAATTTGTGGTTAAAATAAATTAACCATCAACCAAAATATACCATTTGTCAAGTTACTAGATGTAATTAATACTCTATTAACATAATTAGAGATTATTAAATTACTTGTCTTGTTATTTCTTGTTAAATGCCTTTATATTTTTATTTCCAAATCAAGATCTACTTTGTTTTCCAAGATAAATAAAAAATTTATGTTATTCCTTAAAAAAATTACAAATGAGGTTTTTGATTTCAAAAATATGGTTTTTTTTTTTTAATTTAATTTTGTAATATAGATATCCATATAATTTTGTGTTGTTATTATAACAAATAACAACACTCTAAAAAGTTTCCATTACTTAATTTTCATGTTTTTTTGAGAATTAATTTTCATGTTTGATATATTATGTAAATATAAAAATCACCGTAAAAATTTTATACTTTTTATTTTTTTTAATTCTTCATTTTTAAGTTCTAGGAATTCTGATGTAATCTAATTTAAACATAAAAAATAATTGAAATTAAATGTGCATAATTTTATTATTCATTCTGTTTTAAACATAAGTCGTTTAAGATTTTTTATCTAGGATTTAAGGAGACAATTGATTTTCATAAATTATAATAAAATGGAGGATAATTTTACTCAAATTACCTTTTATTTAAAAAAATAATAACTTATCAAAGGATTTATAGTATAAAATATAAATAAGAATAAAATAAAAAGAAAAAAGATCATTTATTGCTCTTTAAAATACTCAATTTTTTTTTACAAAATAATAAAAAAAAACGACTTATATTTTAAGACTAAGGAAGGTATTCAATAAAAAGTTTATATATATTTTTAAATACACTAACTATTAGGGTGTGCACGGGACTGCGGAAATCTCAACCCATTCCTAAAAGCTGTCTCGAATTTTTCATCTCGAGAAAAATCTGATAGTAATTTAATAATCCCGTCTCGAATTTTGTCCCGAAAATATTTTTGGGACGTGATTAGTTCTTTGATTAAAATCTGTCATACCGACCTAAGTTCTGTCCCATCTCTTTCCGACCCGAAAATCGAGAATTTCCTTTCTTTTTTTTTCTTTAAAATTCTAGTTGTCTTTCTTTATGAATTTCAAATTATGTCCCTAGAAATTATTTTATAATTTTTATTTTAGTTTTTTATGATACCAATTACTACTAAAATAATAATAATATGAAAAAATAATATACATTTTTAAATATAAAATAAATTAAGTAATTAAACATATTTTTGAACATTGAGTTTTCCTCTATTATTCCACGTGTTAAGTAAATCTTTCTGAATAAAATTTTTTTCTATTAAACAAAAAAATGGAAAGATTAATCAATACAAGAGAAAATATTAATTTCAATTAATCTGATTATAGGATTATTGATTATGCTTAATATTATCGTTATTTATTTTTCAGATGATATTCAAGATTAAATTACATACGTATCAAATTTAAATCAACTTAAAGACAACAATGACAAAAACAATGGTGAGTTAAAATTCATAAAATACATATAAAGTTAAATTTTATATTGTTTTGCATTATTTTATTTTATTACATTTCACGCTTTTATTAACTAGAAAATAACTACTTCAAAATCTTCTATTATAACTTCAGTAGTAGATCGTCAACGATAGAATTAATTATTTGATTTATTCTTTTTTTTTTTAAAAAAAACTTCAACTTATATAAATGAATTTTGTTTGATTGTAATTGATGAATATAGTAATTTTTTATCCTTTATCAATAAAAAATAATTTAGTAAGACTACGAAAAATTCCCAATTTATTCTCGATTTGACTCATTCTGTCCTATCTTATAGCCTCGAATTCTCGTCTCATCCCGTCCCATTTTTTAGATAGGATGAGACGAGACTTCATATCTATTAGGACGAGATTGAAACTTAATTTTTTACGTTCCAATATTTTGAGATGAGATTGAAAATTATGTAATTATCGTCCCAACCCGACCCATGTATACCCCTAAAAATAATTTAGTAAGACTACGAAAAATTCCCAATTTATTCTCGATTTGACTCATTCTGTCCTATCTTATAGCCTCGAATTCTCGTCTCATCCCGTCCCATTTTTTAGATAGGATGAGACGAGACTTCATATCTATTAGGACGAGATTGAAACTTAATTTTTTACGTTCCAATATTTTGAGATGAGATTGAAAATTATGTAATTATCGTCCCAACCCGACCCATGTATACCCCTGCTACCTATTGTTGGGAGATTGATCCCACAAAGAATAATAATAAAACAATTAAAACACTCGAAATATAATGAGTGATGAAACCAATATAAGTTAAATGTTTTTGTGCAAATAGATGTCCATTTTTATACAATCATATGAATTTTCTATTATATATGAATGTGAGAATAGAGGGGAATAATGAAATTTTAGATATCGACCTTAATGAAATTTGAAATAGTTTTATTCAAAAACTATATTTTATACCAACGAGTGTTTGGATGAGTGGTTCAATACTCTTTTCTTTTAAGTGAGATTGAGGGTCCGATCGTCACTGATGAAGTAAATATTTGTTGGGAGCACTTTACCCTTAACCCATTAGGCTCAATTATATGTGGTTAAAATAAAAAAGAAAAATTATATTTTATTATTTGATTGGATATAATTTCTAAAAATTATTTTTTGAATACTTTTTTTGTATGGTTGTAGAGAAAATTGAGAGTTTATTTAGCGAGAATGTAATGTTTTTTTATCTAATCTTTTTTATTAATTAATTAACTTATTTATTTATTTTAAATTTGCAACTTAAAAAAATATAGAAACAAAATTAGATCTTATCATTATTTGCTTTGTATTTTTCATTTATTAATTTGGCTATAATCTTTCCTTTTTTTTTTGGTATATTAACATCAAATTTTATTAAATTACAGCATTTCTAGTTAAACAGTGGGTTGAATTTTGAAATTCAAATTAGTAATTTTTTTAATATAATTTGTTTCTTGTTATATGCAGAGTCCCAAAAAGAGTTCTATTCTTATAACAATTTTTTTATTTTTTATTTTTTATTTTCTTTTTAATTACTGAATTAATTTTTAACTATTATCAATTTAATTTAGTAAGAGATTTATATCTTTTTTGTAATAAATAGATGACTTCTTGATGATTAAACATTTTTAATTTTCTTAATATTTAATATTTTTTATATTATATTCTAATATGTTTACTTGAAAAAATTAGTATTTCATAAAACTTGGAAAAAAAAAGATTAGAACTGTATATTTTTGTATTTTGGGTCACTTTTCGGCGTTTCAAAATTTTGGTGTGTATATGCATATATTTCTTCTCTGATGCCACTTGGGGTAAGTAATATTGTCGATATTAGTCAAAGTTAATTATCATTATCAAGTTCAGATCATCACTATAGTCAAAGTAATTATCATTATCCAATCAGATCATCTGCTCGAATCAATTCAGATCATCTGCTCATTTCTTTTATTTACCGAGCAGTAAAAATAATTTAGTATTATTTTTTATTATAATTGTATATAGATATTGATTTGGGGTTGAGGACATGAGGTTGAGGATTGAGTGATGACTTGATTTTCGTTTTTGGGCAATTACTAACGTTTTAAAAATCCGTATTTATAAATTAGGGACTGAAGAATTATGTTGAATTTTATTTTGAAGTCACTTCATTATAAATAAAATAGAATTAAGTACATAAGAAGTAACATTACAAATAGCTTGTACGACAAACTGCCATACAAATTAAGCAATTGTATTTATTTTAATATAAACAAGAAATTTTTTGCTTTGATTATGAAGAAGAGGGATTTGAACCTGGATATATTGTCATGCCCTATTTGTATTTACCACAAGGCTATGCCTTGATTTGCAAACAAAAACTTGTGCTTTAATATTATATAGTTAAAATAAAATTAAAAGAGTAAATATATAATGAACACAGTCAACGTGTAAGGCACGTCATAAAAAAGACTAATAATAAATAAATGTATAAATATAAATTTCATAAAAACTTATAACATTAATTTATACCAAACAAATTCAAAAAGATCACTTGTACTAAATAAATTATTATGTTTTAAATTTTACTTATTTATTTTTAATTATTATTTAAAATATGATAATAAAATTTCATGGATAGTAAAATATAATATATTCTATTGTCATTCAAGGGGAAGCAAGCAAACATTAAATTGCATCACTAGAATATCAAAAAATTGCAAACGAGTTCCAACTTTCAACTATGTGATAGGAAATAATCGGTTCCCTTTTAATAATATCCAAAAATTTTATCATAAATAAATGTGAAAATTCAAATTCAAGATTTCATTTTAATGATAAGGGTAATAAAATTTTATCTTATTAATAAATAAGTAATCAAATGTAAATTTTAAGATAAAAATTAGTTGATTTAATTAATAATCATTATCCCTAAATTATGCCTAATATTGTAATAAAATTACTTTCAATATCACATTCTTTTTTCATCTATATATAAATAAATAAAGCACATATAAAAAGAAGTAATTAACAATATAACATATTAATTATAGGATTGATTTATCATATACATAAATATATAATCCTAATTTCAACTCATGTTTTAGATTTTTTGTAAAATACTCAAAAGTTCTATTTTAAGCATGGGTAGAGTGAAAGCTGCTTGGATTTTAATCTGTAAAATGACTCATTTAACCATTCATGACACAATCAGAATCTTATATGGATATCCGCACTCATTTTATCTATACTAGTTTTTTATGACCTGTTTACACGTTGTTATTACTTGCTCGGAACAAAATTCAATTTGCCCCCTGACCTAGGCAGCAATATTTAATTTATCCAAAAGTCAATTTTTTTTTTTTTTTTTATAATTTACTTCTTAAACCTGCACGAAACGAACAAAACACCCAATTTTCATAAAAAATAGTTTAAAATATTTTTAACTAATAAAAAGTATTTAAAAAAATTTAAATTTAAGAAATAAAAATTGTTTAAAGACAACTATAATTATAAAAAAATTATAGTGTCTTATCTTTGATTTAAAAAATAACTAAATAAAATATTTGATTTAAAAAAAACTAAAATTAAAATATTTGTGATTAAAAAAAATTATAAGAATTAGAAAAATATTTGATTATATGAATATTTTGGTTTTTTAAAAAAAAATAAAATATTTTATATTTTTTTAAATTATTTTTAATTATATTCGATCTAAATAAATATTTGATTATATGAATATTTGGTTTTTAAAAAAATTTTATATTTTTTAAATTATTTTTTAATTATATTCGATCTAAATGAAATATTTTTATTATTTTTAATTATATTTTGATTTAAATTAAAATTCTTTTCTGTAATAAATTTGGCTTTTATTTTTTTTAGTGTAAGTTTAAGGGTAAATTGTAAGTTAATTTTTGAGTAAATTAAATATTGCTCCCAAGTTCAAAGGGGCAAATGAGCTTTATCTAAAGTTTGGGGTTGGATCAGATAGAAGTATACCAAATCGGTTGGATATATAGAATTTGAAGGGATCAATCCATAATCGTAGTTTATCTATACTCATTAATTTATTCTTATATAATAATATGAAGATTTTATAATGTCAAAGTATAATATAACTGTTTATTGATTTAAGAAAAAATAATCATTTATTTCTTGAAATTGTTTCCTTCGCCTTCCTAGTTCCTACCACTAGCAAATGTCGTCATATTATTATATATGGGATGCAGTTTCCTACACTATTACAAGTCGAATGACACTTTGTTGTCAAGGCAATCATAGCATACAACATGATGACGGTCTATGTGCTTGTGCTCCACACGCACAAAATTCATTTATGATAAGTTCAGGAAATTAAATCATAGTTTATAAAATAGAAAGCAAATTCATTTATTTAATAAGCCAACACTTCAAATTTAATGATGTAGTTATGGGATATCTAAAGTTTCTATTGTAACTATCTTATTTAAATTTTCAAATTTTTATAATCAGTCATTCTCTATGGAGACATCAGTCCCTCTTCATAGACATGATGCCCGCACCTAGCTCACTAGGGCCGGGTCTCGCATTCCGACCCCGGGGCGACGGAAAGCATTACGCCGGGTCTCCCCTCTCATATTCTTGGTCCATATGCCATTCAACATGCTATTTTTGCCTCCAATAGCCTTACTTCGTCCATAGAGTCACCATGGTAAGGCACCATGGATAGGGATGCTGAACTCACACCTCTACATTATCGTAGGTGTAACCAATCTGCTAATAGGGCAGAAAGAAATAATAGAAAAATACGTAAATTGATTGTATACAACTATTGATAAACACTAGAATAATCGATATTCACTGGATAGGAGGCACCCTTTTGAATTTAAATTCTCCAAGGATAGTCAATCGTGTGGGCTACTTTGTTGCATGAGATAAAACATTGTATGTATTTGTGAAATATTTTGTTGAGGACAAAAACACAAACTCGTGTTAGTGTTTTCCTTACAACAATACCTCAGAGAGATGGATGAGTGTAGGCAAAGCAATAGGAAGTGTATTGCCAATGCAAAGGAGAAAATTAAAGTTTAACAACTTGAATCTGCAGAGTTAAATTAATTATTTTAAATGATTAAATCAATTGGTTCTTTCTTTAGTTTGTTCATTCTTCAACGAACCCTTAAAAGCACATCTTAAGTTAAGAATGCAAAGAAGATGAAAGTGACACAAAACAGATAGAATGTGTAAGGAGAAAGAAATCTCAGGTCGCAGGCAATGGCATGAATAAATAAGAATATATAACTATTTAGTCTTTCAGATTTTGTCATAATTATAGCTTTGTAATTATTTGTAATTACATTTATTAGTTTCTGATATTTAGCTCCTTTAAAATTATTTAGTCCTATATAAAAAGTGCTATATTTGCTATTAAGTACAGGATCAGATAATAATTCAATAGCAAGAGCCCGTTTGGAACAAATGATATTTGAAAATAATAGTCCGATTACTAAATATCAAATCTTGAAAATAGATATCAGATAATTAAAGAAAAATCAAAGTATGAACTTTTTTTTCAATTTATATATATTTTTAATTTTTTTCAAGTATAATTTCAATTGGAATTTGTGGTTGTCTCTTCTCAAAATGTTTTTTTTTTTTTATCGTTTTTTATATCATTTTCAATTTGGAGTAAATCAATAATTAAAATTTCGATGCAATCAATTTTTGTATTCATGAAAATAATTTACAGAAAGAGGTATTTACGGATCCTAAAAATGAAGTAAAGATCGAAAATATCCTTTCTCATAAACCTAAAAAGTTAAAAGCTTTTTCTATTCGTCCATGGGCGACTATTGGAGTTTTATCGGTGGTAACTTTTTGTCCTTTTTTTTCCCGAATAATCCTCAGATTTATGTCTTTTGATGCAAATCTGAATTATTATTGCTCATATATTAAAATTATTATTGCTCATATATTAAAATTATTATTGCTTATATATTGAGATTTTGTTTTCTAATTTAATCATTTTGATAGTTTCTAGATTATTAGTGTTCATTTTTGAAATGCGACGTAACATAGCATTGAGCATTTTCTTTTTCTTTTCACTGGAGTCAGTTGGGAAACAAAGCTCAAAAGTTGACTAGATTAAAGTCAAAAACTGTGAAATTACATGTAACTTTTATATACTTGCCCTTCTATAATATGTTATTCCGTTCTTTTTATATAGGAAAATTTTTCATTTTGTGCTTTTTTTTTTTTATATAAAAAATTTTGTTTAATTTAATAATTTTGGAAACCATATCAATATAAAAAGTCTATATCGCCATTGTTTTAGTCCTTTGTAAAGCTTTTAGTGTGAGAAATTTTCAAGGTAATAGCAAAAAAAAGTATAGATGAACATTGAATATGAAGAAATTTTGGAGAATAATTTTTTTAATCAAATTTTATTGAAAAAAAAATGCTCATATAGATGACTGAGTGCTGATTAAAATGAAGTTATAATAGAAAAAGACCACAAAATTTTTAGGTTAACCACATTAAAAGGAATTTTTACAGACTTCACCTGAATATTTGAAAATTTGAGGGATATTTAAAATGTATTTTTAATAACCAAAGACAGTTAGAAGATTAAATGAGCACAAATTTTCATATTTTCACACAATTTTTTCAAATAAAAAGACCAAAAAACGACTTTTCCTTCACAGATTAGAGCGTAAACTTCACTTTTTGCAACCGTTTATATTTCCTTATTCCAACAAAGTATTTAAAGCATCATTGAAGATTAAAACATAATTTAAGATATTAGAGGAGGAAGAAATGAGATATTAGGGGTAAACTAGGAAAAAAAAGGCAAAAAAATTAGTTAAACTATTTTCTTAGTCTAAGGCTCCGTTTATTTCTGTAAAATAACTTGTAGGAAATTATTTTTCATAATGTTCTGTTGTTTGGGGACGCTCGGAAAAATAAGTCAACGGAAGATATTTTTCTCGTCAAAAGAAAATTAAGTCATTTTTTAAGAAAATGACTTTCCATTTTCAAGAGTGTAAAAACATTTTCCAGACAAGAGCGTAAAACATTTTCCGTACTTTAATAAACTTATTATAACCTTATAAATCCATATTTTTTTAATTTATTAATCATCAGTGCCACTACCACCACTCACCGTTCACCACCACCAGTCACCACCGATGATCACCGATGACTTTTATAATTTAAAATGCGAAATTATTATTATTATTATTATTATGAGTTAAAATTTTTAATATTTTTAACTATTGCAACCAAACAATAAAAAATAAATCATTTAGAAAATATTTTTCAATGAAAAAAAAATATTTTCCAAAGATAAGTTATTTTTCAGAAAAACGGAGCCTTGGTGAAAAATTAGTTGTTCCTATATATAATGAAATTGAGAAAGTATTATATTAAAAGTTGTACAGTATAGGAAAACCTTTTAGAATTAATGACCTTTTTTGAGAAAAAAATTTTTTTATATTACACAATATAATAATACTACACCAAAATATTAACAATAAATAGCCTAATGCATAAATTTACCCTAAGCTTTAAAGTTTTGTCATTGTGACACTTTAACCTCTTATTTGAAACAAACGAATTCCACCATATTTTGAAAACGTGGAACATAATTTTGGTATAAATGAATTGAAAATGTGCAATTCATTTATAAATGAATTGTTCATGTTGGTATGATTAATTTAAAATATGTAATTCAATTGAATCGTGTATGGAATAAATTCATAATTGAAAATTCATTTCCTTTTGTTTCCTAAAATATCATTGAAATAGTAATTTTACTAGAATAAATAATAAATACCAATTATATTTATGTTATGGTACATAATTTTTTTATATTTTTAGTAAAATAAATATATAAAATAAAAAATAATATACAATATATTTATGTTATGGTACATAATTTTTTTATTATTTTTAGTATAAATAAATATATAAAAATATAAAAAATAATATTAATAAAAATTATTGTATTTAAATGATGATAAATAAATAATATTAATAAAATTATTGTATTTAAATTGATGATAAATGTACATTTAACTTGAATCTTTCTCTCTCCTTAATAGTAAAGGACATGCTAAAAAAATATTAAAATAAAAGATAAAAATATTAAAATAAAAAATAATAAGAAATCATTTTTCTGAAAAAATAAAAAATTTTAAATAATTTTGATCAAATTTAATAAAATAAATAAGTTAAATAATTGAAAAATTCCTTGTAGAAGGAAAATGATAATTTTATCATAAAAAGTTGAATTACTTAGTTTTGTGGAATTCATTTGGAAATTTCACTTATTTATGTTGGATTTGATATAGTTACGTTCAATTTTATGAAATTAAATTTATAAAATTAAAATTTATATTTTTTTATTCCAAATCTAAAAAAATATAAATTTATAAATGAATCTCGCAGAATTTTATAATAGAGTTCATTTATTACAGCTGCCGGAGATAAGTCAATTTTCAACTGATTGAAACTTGAGGACTGCAGAGGGAATTAAAATCCAACGGCTACTTTCCTATTCCCTTATAATAAGTCCAAAGTGCAACTGCAACCGACCATACTTTTTCTTTTTACAGCTTGGCTTTCCAGTCTCTCCACCACCAATTCTGATTTTCACTAATTCAATCCACCTTTTTTCGTAGCATTAAAAAGCTCCATCTTCTCATTCATGGCTCAACCCTTGTACTACAATCCCCGCACAGAGACCAACCCCTTTCTTCAACTAAAAAGATTGCTCTCCTTTAACCCAATAACCAAAAATGCCTCAAAAGAGAACACCCATTTTCCACAAGGTCTCAAATCTTTTTAAAGTCTCCATTTTTGTTTCCAAAATGAGAAAACCCATCATCCCAAAACTCATTTTCTTCAAAAAGTCAAGAAAGCTTAAAGCATTCATGTTGCTAAAGCACTGTAATAACAAAAACTATGGGATTATTGAGGATTACGAGTTCTCTGCTTCAAGTACTCCTCTTATTGGTTACCGCAAAAGACAGTTCAAGAATGGGAGCTATCGAGATAATTTATACTCTCTGTTTTTACTTTGCAGATGCTTGGGTGGATTGAAAGTTGATAGAGGAGAATTAGATTATGCATTGCAATTGGAAACAGCAGCAGCTGCCAATGCCATTTCTGCTAGGGAGTATTTGCAGCCGTTGGATTTGGGAGATGAGTATGAAGAGTCAGTTGATCAGAGGGCAGAAAGGTTCATTGAGAGATTTTATCAAGAGATGAGAATGCAGAGGCAGGAATCGATTTAAAGCTGTTCAGACTAGAATATTTGTCATCTGCTACAGCCACCGCTGTTTTTTTTATTTTATTTTATTTTTTAATTTAAAAATATTTGTTTATTAATTTGAATATTGGTTTAATGGTTCTGAGCTCCACATGATTTTATTTTAGAATGTGGAGATTCGGTCTTTGTATTTTTTTTTTTTAATTTTTTTGTCAAAATTGTTGTGTGGAGCAAAATTTGTTTCTCTCGATTCCTTGGATGTACTTAATTAATTAATAAAAACGTGAGTCATTATGTTTTTTCATAGTCGATCATTGATTCAAACTTGAGTTTTTATATTTCATTTGTTACCAAAAGTTATATTTGGGGACAGACGGAAGTGGTTAAGTGTCAAGAAATACCCTTTGAATGCACATTCAATACATTCAATACACGTAAAAGAATTCTCATATTTGATCTGCTAAATGCATTTATAGAAGAGACGAAAAACTTTAATTGTAATTAAGTCTCAAATCAAATTAATCGGTACCTGATAATATAGTCAAGATATTAATGATTTAAAAATAAATAAATTCTATTTGGCATATAGTACGAAAGTATAAAATATAAATTAGAATTTATTTCATCATATTTGGATTTTCACTATTTATAAAATATAGACAATTTTTTTGTGTATGTCATTTTTTTTTTCATTTAATATTATCTACTATCCACGTATGATACTTATGAACCGGGGCAAGTAAAAAAATTTATGTAAAAAATTTAGCGCTAAATTATCCCGAATGCCTCAACAGTACTGATTTATAACAATTGCACCCTAAAATGAATTTAATCATTTAGACACTCCAATTTTAAATTTGTATAAAAATTCCTTTCTAATTACAAATTCAGTTAAAATTAATATTAAAATATAATAAACGAGAACCCATAGAAGTTAGCTAACCCAATTTTGGTCAGCATATTCTAACGACATCGTTTTAGCTTGTTCAAGTGATTGTGTTAGTAGCTTTGTGAAGTTATGATCTCATTTTCTAACTTTGATTTGCTAATTATAAGAAACAATAAATTTTATTCAAAGATTCCAAAACTTACAGTGCAAACTCAGGGTAATAAATTTTAGTTTGTGGTTCATGGAATAGACAATGATGGACGGAGTCGATATGAAGTGGTGCCATTTAAAATATGCTAACCATAGTTGGCTTAACTCATTTCTATGGGTTCCACGTTTATTATATTTTAATGTTAATTTTGACTGAATTTGTAATTAGGATGTAATGGTTACACAAATTTAAAATTGTATATCTAGGATGCAATGGTTACAAGTAGTAAAGTTGACGGTACACAGATGATTAGCCTAAAATTTAGATTTACATCTTATCTATTTATAAGCTCCACTTATTTGCAAAAAATAATTTATCTGAAATATTTTCTGATTTTTCGGTGTTTAAATGCTTAGGAAAACAAGTTGATATTGGTCAAAAGAAAATTAAATTATCTTTGACTTTTCATTTTCAAAAAAAGAAAATATTTTTTAAAAAAAGAAAATATTTTTCGGACATCAATAAATTTATTTTAACCTTATAAATATACATTTATTAATTTATTATTCACCCATATCGACCATTACTGGTCACGATCACTTGCAACAATCATAATTTATTATTTATTATGCATTTATTTCTCATATTTAATAATAAATTTTTAAAAATATGAAATTTCTATAATTATAAATATTTGTATGGTATTATCTTATAAGTTAAATATTTTAATATTTTTAAACCGGAATAACATTGTGGGTCACATAGCAGGGGGCAGCCCTGCTCTTTAAATAACATTCACCAAATTGGTAATAACTTTGTGCTAACTCGAGACCTCTCACTTCCTACATCTATTACAAGAGGTAGAAAAATCAATCATATTACACCTGATTGACAACTAATTTTGAATGTTACACCCAAAGAATGAAAAATGAATTATGGAAAAAATATTTCTCTTGCCAAACATTTTTCTTTAAAGCACTTTCCAGAGGTAAATTATGGTGTATTTATTTGTAGAAAACTGGAATAGTTTTTCAAGAAAATTGGAAAACAGAGTTTTGTATTCAAATCAGTTAATTTTTTATTTGGAAAACTATAAAATATTTTTTTAGTTTTCTAAAATTTAACTAAAATTTGGAAAATAGCTTATTTTCCAGAGTTTTCCTTTATAATAAATGACATGTTTTCCGACCGCTTTTCACTTTTTTTAAAGTGACATTTTCATAATTAAAATTATAATATCCAAAAATAATTTTTTCTATAAAATATTTTCATTAGAAAAAGTAAAAATATTTAAGTGAAATAAAATTTTATAGTATGCTTTAATAAATAATTAATATTATTATTACAAATATATTATATTCTTTATTTTTAAAAAAAGCTTTAATAAAATAATTAAATTATTATACAAAATATATTATATTCTTTATTCTTTTTAAAAAAATTTTACAAAAAATGATAAAAAATGATATTATTATTATAAATAATCAAATAGTAAAAATTCAATACAAAATGATAAAAAATGATATTATTATTATAAATAATCAATAGTAAAAATTCAAAAACTTTTAGATACAAAAATTTTAAAATTATTTTATAATATTTTATTTATTTTAATTATGAAAGTTATGAATAATGTTTGTGAAATTAAATTAAAATATAATTTATTATTATTATCAAGTCAATGCATTTTTCATTTTCTTTTTTCTAGTTTTTATTTTCTAAGCAAACTATTTTATTAAAAAACAGAAAATAGAAAATAGAAAAATGGTTTATGCAAGTAAACGCAACCTTGGTTTTTAGAAATAAGTGGAGGTTATTGTATATTTTGAATCTGGTTTGGATTTAGCTGATACTTTATTTGGATGGGAGAGGAAAAAGTAATAAGAAAAAGTAATAAGTTAAAGTAGAGCTTAATTTATAAAAAAATTTTGAGGTTTGCGATTTGTTACAAAATCACCTTAATCTGACTTTCGTCTTCCCTTGTATCCCAACTTAAAAACTTTATAATACTATTAGCCTAAAATCAAAATTAACTTGGATTTTGAACAGAATACTATTAAAATGGGTTCCTGAACTAGGTTGGGTTCTCCTGCACAAAATCAAAACGCCATATTTTTACTTCCTTAATTTCTTCCCTTCCATATTTTTCAACCATCCAAACATAGCAAAAGTATTTGCCAACGAAATCCTAGCAATCAAATTTCATAACTTCCTAGACTAAGGTTTGATTATTACACCGCGTGTACTTCCTAGCAGCACGGCCATATTGACCAATGAGCCCTTGTGATTTACCACAAGAATACAAAGCGGTAATCGATGCTCATTAAGCTGTTTCGAAATGCATTAATGAGACAAAGTGGAAGCAATGAATGCTTAAATTCTCTTTGTCCATAAAACTTCCCATTGGATCTTGCGCTGTAAGTTGGAGACGTTATAGAATTCTGAAATGTCTGATGTTTTTTTTTTTCAACTGTCTCATCTTTAGGGCACAAAATTTTGTTTTATTGGAGTATTTTAGCTTTCTTACTCGAGTAAATGGAAGAACAAACTATAATTTCATGAATTTTAGAAAAAATAACCTCTCGCCCAATCAATATTGGACACACATCAGAAACGTCTTGGTAGGCTTCCCAGCCCAATTGCGTGGCCCAAATAGGCCTGAAAATTACAAGTTCGAAAATAATAAAACCTATGCTTGGGCCGTCTCTTCGAGATGGAAGAAGCTTGGTACTAGTACAGACGAATATTATACACCGACGAGCACGCAACCATTTTTCATCATTTTCCTTTTACTGCTCGCGTTACAGCTTCTCTTTCAGGTTAGGGTTTTCAGTTTCAAAGAATTTCAATCGATTGACCAATCGAAAGAGCGAAAGAAATAGACAGATTGGTTTATCGATTGAAATGGAGAAGAAGGTTAATTTTAAAGTATACAACACAATGACTAAAAATGTGGAAGAATTTAAGCCTAGAGTCCCTGGCAAGGTCGGTATGTACGTCTGTGGTGTCACCGCCTACGATTTTAGCCATATCGGTCATGCACGCGCCGCTGTTGTCTTCGATATCCTTTTCAGGTATAGAACAAAAACATACACAGTTCAATTGTGTGTATATTTTTTTTGCTTATTTAATTTTTCCTCTGTGATTGGACTCACAGTTATTGAAGGGTATGGTTTGTTACAATATTAAAACAAACTGGAAATGTTAATTGATTATTTTCCAGTAAGCTCCACATCATAACTCATTTATTTACAATCAGATGTTTTGTTTGTTATATATGTGTGTCTATCTATGTAGGTATCGATAAATTTTTTTTGATATCTTAAGTTTAAAAATATTTGAAAATTAATGCCTTTGATGCCATTGATTTCATGAACTGAAATTCTGCAGATATCTGCAACACTTGGGTTATGAAGTTACTTATGTTCGAAATTTTACTGATATTGATGACAAGGTGAGAATTTGATTGGTATATTGTGATGTGTGATTTTAGTTGTATCTGTTAAAATAATTTCTGTACTCTTTCCCTTTATTTTATTAGCTGAATATCATTGTGTTAAATCTGTTATTCATGTTGTATTGATAGCAAGGTTATTATTTTCGAACACCTTAGTTTATAGAAGTGGTAATCTTCCTTTACGCACAAGCTAAGACTTATCAATCATGCACATGAAGTACATAGCCTTGGAAATGTGTAAGACTTCTAATTTTCTTCTGTAAGGTTTCTCTAGATGTGGTTAGAAAAAGAACCCAACATGAATTAGTCATCATTTTAGTCTTTGGTCTTTTGGACTTCAACAAAAGTTGATATAATCTCCAACAATATGCAATTGGCTTTTAGAGCTTCATTCCAATCCTAAATTTTGCACCTCCTTCTCTCTCTCTCTCTCTCTCTCTCTATATCTCCTTCTCTCTCTCTCTCTGCTCTCTGCTCTATATATATATAATAATATATATATATTTGTAGGATTGAGACATGTATGAATTTCTCAATTGGGATGATGTCTTTTTTTTTTTTTTTCCAAGATAATTCGCAGTTTTTTTTTTTTTTTCCAAGATAATTCGGCGAGCGAATGATCTTGGTGAGGATCCATTATCTTTAAGCAGCAGATTTTGCGAGGAATATCTTGTTGACATGGACAGTCTGCAGTGCCTCTGGCCTACACATCAGCCTCGTGTGACTGATCATATGGAACAGATTAAGGACATGATCACACAGGTTTATTCTCTGTTTTACAATTTGAATATGTAGTCTCAGTGGAAGAGATGCTTATGTATTTTGATGTTAATTAACAAGGCTAAGAAATATATAAACCTTAAACTGTTCCTAAAACTATTTTGAGTTTTTGTGAAAGCAATTGCCTTTATTATCTGTCCAATTCCTAATGGTAATTTATAACTAAATATCTTGGGTATCGTGTTGTGTAGTGAGTGACCTATTTGGTCCCTTGCAATAAATGTAGTGGCTATGAGGAGCTGTAGAAGCAGTGTTATTAGAATCATGCGTTTTGAAATTTGAATTGTTCAGTTCGAGTCAATTCTTATGCCCAACATTATGAATCTTGTGGTGAATTGGAATTGCACATGAATCATAGGCAAATTAATGGAATGTTAGGTGAATTATAGGAATTGCAAGGAATCGGTAGATTCACACGATTAGGAAACAAATTGGAAAAAAAAAAAAAAAAGATGGGACTAAAGCACTTCATGCAATGCCTGACCTGTGTTTGTTTACTGAGAAATAAGTAGGAAATAGCAGAGAAAGAAGAAAAAAGAAGAGAGAACAGGTATGAAGAGAGAGAAACGAGATACGAAGAGAGTGAGAGACATAGAAAATTAAAGAGAGAAAGAAAATGAACAGATAATATTAATTAAGAAATTACTAATATATTGCATAAGTGGACTATTTGTACAATAATTCAATAACTGTCACATCACAAGACCACAAAATGTTTACAATTAATCCCAAACTAATTAACACAAATTTTATTACTACACTCTCTGTAATTACCATAAGGGTCTAACACAACATAAGTCATTAAATTCTCTTTTATTTTACGATATGCAATTGAATTTTTAGTATCTTTTGATAAAATTAATAATTTTTAATTGATTTATCAAATCTTATGGTTCAATTCTTGATTCTCAATTCAGAATATAAGGATTCTGATTTTTGATTTAAATCTCGATTGGACAACTATGTGTAGAACTAGCTCAGTTTGATAGGGAGACCAGACTTGAATTTTCTAGTTTGGTGACTATTAAATGACAAAATGTAATTTGTTTTGCACTTTGATTAGTTATTATATTTTGTGATTGATACAAGCTTGAATGTTTATTTCTTTTTTGTTTCAAAGTCCATCTTATATCTTGTACTTAAGTGTAGAAAGAAAATTTTACTTTGTTGCTATTGCTGAAATTTTACTGAGCTGCACCACCTCACCACAACACTACTGAAATAAGAAAAGGAAAGACCTGTTTCATATTTTTTTTCTTCAGTTGTTGTTCTCATGTTCTAGTTTTTCATTGGGCAGGTTTGTTTTCTTTGAAGTTAAAACGAATGGCATTGCTTTCTGCAGATAATAAAGAATGGCTTTGCTTATGTTGTCGAAGGGGATGTGTTCTTTGCTGTTGATAGATTCCCAAACTATGGTCAGCTGTCTGGGCAGAAACTTGAAAATACTAGAGCTGGTGAGCGTGTTGCTGTTGACACAAGAAAACGTAATCCTGCTGACTTTGCATTATGGAAGGTAAACTTGTCAAAAAGTTACTTGCGCCATCCAAATTTTGTAGTTTTGTGGACATGATTCCATATGAGATATTCATTAATTATTGTAGGCTGCAAAGCCTGGTGAGCCAAGTTGGGAGAGCCCATGGGGTCCTGGAAGACCGGGATGGCACATAGAGTGCAGTGCAATGAGTGCTCACTATCTGACCTTTAAGTTTGACATCCATGGTGGTGGAAGCGATTTGACTTTTCCACATCATGAAAATGAGCTTACACAGAGTGTTGCTGCATGTCAAGAGTGCAATATAAGTTATTGGATGCATAATGGGCATGTCACCAATAACAATGAGAAAATGTCAAAGTCCTTGGGCAACTTTTTCACAATCCGTCAGGTAAACTTGGGATCCAGTTGGTCTTCTTCTTGTTATTCTTTTTCATTTTTTATTTCCTAGTTATCTTTTCCTGAATTTTTTTTTAATTGTCTAAAAAGATAATTTAGCCCCCACGAATACATGCCATGAAAGTAATCTATCCAATCCTTTCAGGTTACTGACCGGTACCATCCACTTGCTTTGAGACACTTTTTGATGAGTGCACATTACCGCTCTCCTCTGAATTACACTGTACTGCAGCTGGAAAATGCATCTGATGCACTCTTTTACATTTATCAGGTTTAAAGCTTATTCTTGTTCTTTATCGTTTTCAATTGAAGTTTGTTCAGCTTTTAGCCAAGCCGATCAATGCATAGCACCTCTTTGAGGTTCTGATAACTTGTAATTACATCAAAGATTTGTATGGATGTGTACATAAACGGGATGGATTTATAAGCTTACTTTTCCTCTTGGAACTTATTTGACTTACAGTTGTTATCTCCTTGAGCTGTGAAATTAAGCCTGAACAAATAAGATTCGTCTTTCTTGTTGGATGTCTTGCCTAGCTGGATAAGCAGTTGTCATTGTTGGAGCCTGTTAGATATTTAGGTTCAAATTTGAGTTTTGAAAAGTTTTGCTTAGATGTAGAGAGCAGTTAAAACTAAACTTTTTTTTCCTTTTTGGAGTTTTTGTATCCAAATTATTTCAAATTTACGTAAATACAAATTTCAATGGCTTGTAATCTACATATTCAAGATAATACTTTTTGAACGGCAATTGATGCAAAAGATGCCGAGCAAATTTTAAGTAGTTTTACCTTTGGGTCTTGGCCATCACATAGAGAAAATGGTTTTTTTTCCTGTTTGTATTTGTTATATAAATTTGCATTATGCCAATGATAAGCTATAGTAAAATTTCATCAATTATGTAGTGGATTGCTTTGTTTTGCTCACTTGGTATGCTACATTCATAATGTTCTATGCTACCATGCTTTAGTTCTACTGATATAGATACAAATGCATATTGAAATGGAGGGTAATGCTTGCACATAAACTGATCCACTCCATACAAACTCACCTACCCACATTTCAACAAAATTAAGATTCATATCCCTAGGAGATTATTAACCCAATATTGATTGTAGACGTTGCATGATTGTGAGGAAGCCTTGTCATTGTTTGAAGATGGAAGCCTTAAAGAGGGTGTGGGGCGGAATGGCAAAGTGGTTGGAATTACTGCTGATGCCCAAAAATGCATCAGCAAACTACATGATGAGTTTGAGACTAAAATGTCAGATGATTTAAGCACGTCTCATTTGTTGACTGGTGCTTTCCAAGATGCACTGAAGTTCATAAACAGTTCTTTGAGCATGCTAAAGGTATGAGTTTTGTTCCTGTCCATTTTAACATGTCTTGTGAATCTCGCTATGCTTCTCTGTGTGTATTTCTGCCCATGTTTGTATGAGGAACGACAAAGTCCTATGTTCTTGGCTTTTGCAGAAGAAACAACAAAAGCAACAACAATCTTCATTGGTTAAATCCATTACTGAAATAGAGAAAGAAGTTAAGTTAGTTCTGAAGGTTGTGGGACTGCTTCCTCCTTGCTCTTACACTGATGTAAGGTTTCCAAATTTTTTAAAGATGATTTTAAGCTAGTGATTTTATTTTTCTTGGTTGGAATATACCAAACAAGAATTTATTTTCCATTGGACAGGTTTTGCAGCAACTAAAAGAAAAGGCATTGAAGAGGGCTGAACTAACGGTGCAAGACGTGGCAGCTCTTATTGAGGAAAGAACAACAGCAAGGAAAAACAAGGATTTTTCAAGAAGTGATCAGATCAGGGCTGAATTGACAGCAAAAGGCATTGCACTTATGGATGTGGGCAAGGAAACCGTTTGGAGACCATGTGCTCCTGTTGAACCAGAACAGGACGCACCATCTGTTGGGGAAGTGCAAAACCCACCGCCAGCAGCTGTATCTAGTTGATGGACAGCCTTTTTCAGGCCCCAGCCTCAGTTGTAGCGAAACCTCAATTGCGAAAAATGATAGCTTTTACAGTTTTTATCCCACTAAAACCAAAAGTTAAAAGGTTAATTTACGTTCTGAATTTACACCTTACGTTGTATCATTCAAGAGCTTTCACTTTTTATGGCCTTGTGACAACACCATTGAACTCCTCATAAAATTTTTGTGATACGATACAGGAATGTTTGTAACCTTTTTGTTATCTCGCACGGTTTAATGGGTAGTGACCTGGATTGTTGCCCAGTAATGGTTTATTTCACCTTATATGTTGCTTGGCATTCAATTTTTATAGCAGAAAACTCTTAGGCTTCAATATCTCTGCACAAGGGGCTTTGCAAACTTAACGGATACTCTGGCTTGGGTTTTGTCGATCTATAGGAGCTATCCATATCGATTTTGGACCCTTTATGTGTCGGAGCCTATGAGCCAAAATTTCAAAGGTGTACTCATTCGAAACTCGGTGATTTTCCTGTGGTTTTATGGGTTACCGTGACAAATTAAGATATACCTTAATGGTTAGTGCATATAGAATCTCTCAATAAATTTAGGTTCAAATCTCTCTTCTCCATGCTCAAAAAATAAAATAAAATAAAAATCTGTGGGTTACCATGCTTGTTGTATCTCTTTTGTGGAGATTAGCAATTAAGCGCATATATATATATATATATATATATAAGCTCTGCAGTCCAAATATGACGGGAACTCTTATCATTGTACTTGGGCCTAATGGTTGGACTTGGACTCAATTAGACGAAACTTAAATTTAAAAGCTTAGGGCTCCCCAGAATTTCATTAATAGGATTTATTTTCCCTCTCTCTCTCTCTCTCTCTCTATAACAAGGAACAGGACCAGGACCATTAAAAAAGTTTAATCGGTAAAAAATGGTGCTTGTTTCCTCTGCTAAAGTTGTCCTAGCCAATGACGAAGCAAAGAGTACATTAATTTTCTTTAAAAGGAGAAAACGTAGGGTTGCCCTCGTAAAAGGATCTTTGCTAATTTGCATATATAGATGTTCTATGAAGTGTCTTAATAGTGATGGAAACATGGCTCAGAAAAGATACATATGGTCAAATCAAATCTAGTAGGAGCATAGCAATATATATGGTAAAATGTTTTATTTTCTTGTTCAATTTATATATCCTATCTATTATTTCCATTCCTTTTCCCAGCATATTAAGTTACTTCCAAAGCATCATGTCTGGTCCTATTGCCATTTCATTTCTGTGCAAGAAAAAGACAGCCTAACCAATTTATTACAGGGTTACCCTTTCTTTTTTCATTTTATTCTAGTCAAAATTTGCTCACAAACTTTCATTGATTTTTTTGACATAAAAATGTAAATCATGATAATTAATATAAACTGGTTTGAGAATTTCTCTTATTACAAATAAAAAAAAAAAGAAAGTATATAATTCTCGCATCAAATACTTGCACAAAATATGATTTAACTCCACCAATGATATGCTTCCTTTTTTTAAAAAAAAAGTTTGACTTCACTGCTATTTCTATTATATGAAAAGACCAGTTAAATGACACTTGATTAGCTAATTTTATTAATAGATGAAAGAATAAATATGAATTATTTCGCTCCAGAAAATTTAAAAAGATCAAGTTATGCTTGATTAACTTTTTTATCTTTTCTTGGCATAAAATTGCATTTTCTTTATGTTAATATATAACCTAGATAACTGCATGTGAACATCAAGGGAGTTTGATTACTAGTTTCGTGCTTTAGGGGGTTGTCAAAGCATCTAAATGGGTAAATGTTCACCTATCAGCTGGCTTCCTTTATTCAAAGATAAACCTTAATTTGGAAGAAGTTGGACTTTGATGTGTAAAGGAATACTTAGTACGCTATATTGAGCTTAGTCTATGAAGAAACTTGAAATTATACGATATAATTACTTTTTTTTTTTTTTGAATATTTCAAAACTTGATTCAATTGAATGATTTATATTATATTAAATTATTGGTATATAATATAATTATTTTGGTAGACAATCTAAACCCAAATCATGAAAATAGCTTTTCATAAAATCTAATTTCATTTGATCTCCTTGAGATAAAATAAAAGTCATTAAAAAAAGTCAATATAATCCAACTAAAAGTTCAAAATAGGGTTAACTAGTAATCTTCAAATTGCTATCATATTAGCATGCAATAATGATGCAAACTTACATCATTTCTTTTTGAATTAAAGAACAAACTACAAATATAAAGTAGAAGCTGTAAGTCATTTTTCACTTTAACCCTAAGATGGCAAGAAATTTCCAAAGCAAGTTCAAATCAAAGCCCTCACAATTAGGTCCCACTAGCTATCAAATGTTGCCAGTAGAAAATGGCTTCCCTTCTAGGGATTTTCTCAAATTTTGGTTGCTGCTTTAAGTTATGTCTTTTTGTCACATCTTTCACTTTTTAACTTGGACTTTTCTGGTTCCAATTGTAGAAAAAGGGTTATTACGAATCTTTAGGTAACTTTCAGTGTAATCTTTATATAGTACCCAAAAAATCAGTGGTCATGAAACTTATTTTAATCTTTTTACGGTCTATTATTTGGTTGAAAATTGACAGAAAATATTATTAATCCAAGTAAATGAAATGGTAGAATGTGAATGGTAAGTGAATGGTAGTTGGAGAAGTGAGTAGTCCCCATGTGTTAGAAAGAAATGTTTGACAAATGAGTAGTACTACATTGGACCATTTAAAGAGGCAAAGCCATTGATGGCCTGCACTTTAATCTCTTAGATGCATCCCATAATGGTTTCTGATCAATCAATTTCAAGAAAATGAAGCTACAAAATGGTCAGGTGAAACCTACCATAACAGAAAGAGTATTAAGGTAGGGCATGGACTTGTTTTCTTTTGGCATGGACCATTGGAAAATGTGGGGTCCTTTTTGCAGTTTACCTATCATATTTATTTTCACGTTGAAAGCTCATTGTCAAATGTTTAAATGAAAGGGGAAAATAATTAGCTAATGCTTGTTGTAGGGACCTTTCAACTACTTATATTAAGAAGGATGCATATGAAATTTGGTAAATTGTAACTTATTTAGGAATAATTTCTAACATTAACTTGATTGGCCAATAAATTTTTTTTTCTTTTAGGAATCAAGAGAAAATTATCTATAAGGACTGATTTAAGATGTAAGATACACTTGAATTTAATAGAAGACCTCTGTAAGGTCCTAAGGGTTCGATCTATGGAAAAAAAAAAATTATATAGAGAGCTTATACGAACTTTCAAAATAAAATCAGTCTCATATCCAAAAAAGTGTGGAGATAATAAAAAATTCGATAAGAAGAGAGGAAGAGATAGAATTGCTAAAGATTGAGGTAATTCAATCAACTTGAAAAGTATTTTGTTATGATTTAAATAATTTAATTATTTCATTAATTATCATTTAAAAACCTTAAATCACAAATAAAGTGGATAAAGGAAGTATTTATGATAAAATAATTTATTAATATGTTATTTATTTTGGTATGCAAAAGATAATTTGAAAAGACACGTTTCTTTGTATTAAAGAAAAAATTAAATATTATCAATAAGATTTTAATTGAAGTGGATAGCGATTTTAAAAAGCGCACTTTATTGGAAAAGTAAAAAATTTGTACGCTGTATGGCTCAAGGGGATTAAACCTCCTGAAAATAAAAAAAAAAATACATAAATTTGATTTTCGAGGTAGATTAAACTTTCTGGTTATAAAAAAAAAAAAAAAAAAAAAAAAAAAAAAAAAAAGACTCAAATGTACTTTTTGTTAAAAAAACATTCATTATATGCTTCTATTTTTCAAAAAATAATTGAAATGAAGGAATCGGAATATTATGTTTCTCAATTTTCATGTATATAGTGAGACAAGATTTTGATCACTGGATTATTAATATACTATTGATTTCTGACAATATCCTTACCTAATTTCTACAGAAAACTGCAGCCTTGGCCTTCTACAATGGATTCATTAAAACAAAAAGGTCCATACTTGAGCTATATTACAAGTCCTCATAAAGTCTCTTCTTGGAAAAAGCTAGACTGGAATAATATGGAAAAGTAAAATCAGAGCATTGCAGTTTGGCTAACGGTGATCCAAGATCGTTACACTTGAATTGATAAATATAATCTTTGGTGATTTTGGATGGATAAACGAGAGGGAAAAGGAATTGATTTTGGAGGGAATTTAGGTCATTGAATGCTCTCTTTGCCACAATCAAATGGTTGGCAACCGATTTGTCCTCCAACCAAATTCAATGCCCATGAGTTGTGTGCATGTTGTTATCAATTGAGCCAATAAAATTGAATTGAGGCTATGATGGGAGAGGAGGGTCTAGCGTTTATGCATGGCATGTTGCCGCATTTTGGCGCCATAATCGAGTGATTCAGAAAACAAAGGAATTGATTGAATACAGCACTCACAAGTTCATTATACTTCATAAATCAAATCAAAAAAACATATGAAATTTGGATATATCTATAGTGTGATTAACAGATAAACATCATACACCCAAAAATCAAACTAAAGATAAGGTGGCAAAGTAAAGAGATATACGAGTTAATTTTGGTTGTGCACTTTAGTTTTTGAAGTCATCTTTTGGGAAAAGCAATGGTTGCACTTTGCATAACCAATCTTCATATCACTTGTGGAAATATGAATTGACCACACCCTAATTCAGCAATAAATTGGAAGGGATAAGGCAAAGCTAGTCCTAATAAAAAATACCCATTTTCATATCAGCATATGTGGTCCAATTTATTATGGTTCTGCTTAATAGTGTGATGAGTTAGCATCAACTTAGTGTTATGGAACTTCAAAAAAAGAAAAAAAAACACCATTTATATTGCTTTATCATATATTCAATTGTTTTAAAGTTTTTAAAAGAATGTTTAGTAATCAGTCTTGACATGACTCATAAGAAAATGAAGAAAGAATGAATTCTGATATTAGAAACTCAAAAAGAGTTTAAATTCAATCTTAAAACCTAAATGCTAAAGCTAAATGAACTAGTTGGTTATAAAAAAAAAAAATTTGAAATTTTCACATAGACAATGTGAAATAAAGAAATCAAATCAAGATGAATTTTATTTTACATATTCCATATCCTTTTTTCTAAGTATAACAAAACTAATTAATAGTATCCTTCAAATTTGATTATTTAAGTAGAATAATTTCTTTTTCAAAATAATATATATAAAGACAAATGTCAAAATTGATGGTCCTTATTAATTTATCAATTAGTAACTAGCCACCCACTCATATTTGAATGGAATTAAGTTTGCAAACTTGTTCCAATAAAAAAAAAGTTTGCAAACTTGTTAAACTAGAGAATGTAAATATTTTGATTGGATGATGGTGACAAAGCAATCAAAACTTGATTAGGTGCAATATATGGTAACACATGGGCTAATTAAGGCTCATTGGAAGGTGATTTCCACTAGTGACCAAGTCTTTCAAAATTGAGAGATTTATCATTTTGTTGGTTAATTAATTGAAAGTGCAAGTCAACATCTTCTTCAAAGGCATTGATGAAGCAAAATAAATTATTGGGTGTCCAATCCAAGCTATAGTACCAACAAAGTTGTCAAGTTTGTTTTTCTTAGTTAGTTATGCTTCTATAATATAGACAAAGTTGTGGGGTTTGTTTTGAATAATTTTGCTTGGTTCTTCCTCAATATCCAATAAGAATTTTTAATTTTTTACAGCAGTGATTATTGAATTTAAAGCAATATTTTCATTGGTTATGACATTAGGGTTTTATATATTTAATTATATTGTAGATAATTCCCTTAAAATTAATATTTTAGTTAATTGCTTCAAAATTTTAATTTTAATTTTTAACTATTGATAAATTTGTTATTAAAATTTGTATTCCAATATGTAATGTATTTCAATATAGCAAAACACGTATCTAATTTTAATTTGTTATTAAAAATAAAATTTATCAAATAAATTCTAGATCTATGTATGTTTAGCACAAATCAATTTAGTTCATGTTTTTGTTTATTTTTCTAGTATTTTCTTGTGGACTATCTCCATTTTGGGTACAATTTGTGATCTTTCCATTTTATATGAAGTATTTGGTTTATTTTTTTGTATTTTGTTGTCTTTTATTCAGACAAACGTTCAATTTGTGAAGAATTTATTAAATATATAATGATCTTGTATTTTGGAACATGGTAGTGCGTTATGTTCCTCCATTGAATTTATTAGTTTTAAATATTATGTTCGTCATAAATATCTAGTTTATGAATAATCAAGCATGTATATAAAATTCAGAAAGTTTGTCTAGCCAATCACTTTAAAAGTCTATCAGTTTTTTTATGTTTACTTTTCAATTTTTTATTAAGACTTTTTTTATTAGATCAACGAGCTCTACTATATTATTTTAGTTATGACAATTTTATTATATGTCTGATATTCAAGAGAAGGGTGCTCTTCTCGTTCCGCTATTTATATTGATTTGAAATGATAAATGAAATCCTAATATTTTATATTTAAAAAAAGAGAGACAAAACTTGTGAATTAAGTGCATAAGCTTTCAAATATTAAATGATTAAACATTGCACACCAACACCATCATAGCTATTAGCATCAAAATTTCAAGCCAACAATTAAACCACAAAAAAGCAACCAATCTCTAATCTAATACTCCCTTTTTTGAACATCTTTATATTCAAATTGCCACTTGAGCAATCTAAGATTCGCATCAATAGTTTCCCTTGAAGTCCAATTTTATAAACTTCTTCACAAAATTACCCTCCTATATATAATACACAAATAATACCCTAAAGCACCGACCTTGTGATAGGGTTTATAGAAGAACAATGAGACAATGGCAGGTGCCTTTTGTTGACTGAAGCCCTAAAATTATGGGTATTAAATTTGAGTTGCATTGTCTTGTTGTTTTAGTGGTTACACGTAAGATTTAATTTTACCCACAAGATTCTAGTTGTTGATTTGTAAAGATCCACATTGCTAACAAGTAATTATTTGTATATATTTAATTAATTATGGGTGATTCATCTTTTGATTAGCAATCCATCTAATAGATACTAACTAAAATTACAATTCTAAAATTCTAAGTGGTGAAAGGTTTGAGTTTTACATTTAAAGATTCATTTCTTTTTTTTTTTTTTAATTTCAATTTCAAAATGAACCCAACAAGTTTTAAGTGTTACAAGTTATATTGGAAAAAGAAGGTATTTTAAAGATTCATTCTTTTTTTGTTTAATTTTAATTTCAATTTCAAAATGAACCCAACAAGTTTTAATGTTACAAGTTATATGGAAAAAGAAAGGGTATTATATAATATATATATATAATATACTATATATATATATATACTGCCAACAGTAAAGGGAAGTGGTTTAAAAAAAAATAATAATGTGTGATTTAACGTCACTAGAAACATAAAGTTACTTAATTGCACATATGATATTTAATGCGAGGATGTTATTTTTTTGGTTATATATATATGCAAACAAGTAAAGGGAAGTGGTTAAAAAAATAATAATGATAAAAACCTCACTAGAAACATAAGTAACTTAATTGCAACATATGATATTTAATGGAGGATGTTATTTTTTGGTAAAATGCATACTTAAATCTTTAAACTTATCGAATTGAGGAAGAGAATTCGAACTTAAATCTATAGTCAGGTCGTAATTGCACTCACCATTAGACTATACCTTAATATGCAAACATGGTTAATGTTTTAATCCTCAGTTAAATAAAAACAAATTCTATTTAATTTAATTTAGATAGATTATTATACTACTCGATTTGAAATTTAATTACTACAATTCAAAACAGAACTAATTCGATTTAATTTAATATAATCAATTGAATAGTCACACCTAATAATAAGTCCAAAATCAAACTAGAGAAAAATGAGTAATTTCCCAATCAAGTTAAGTAAGAGATTGATTGGTATGCATGTGATTGGTCCCACTCTGAGTGTAGACAGTAAGTTGACTCGAAAGCCAACCAACAAACTATCAAAGGGTTAGTTGGAGTTTCTGCAATCATATATGTCTTACCTTCCACACATTACGAAATAAAAATTAGAATGAAATGATGTCGTATTTATTATTATTATTTTTTTCAATGTTTTCTTCTGATTCTTTCTACTAGGAAATAAAATGATGTCGTGTTTCTTTTTTCTTATCTTGTTCATACACAAATATAGTAGAAGTCAATTGGTCATTTGTTGGAATTCTAATTTAATGCCATTAGGGAAAACATTAAGCCATACATTATGGGAAGCTTCATTGAGTGGAAGAAAGTCAGGACTTAATTTCTTCTAATGTATAATACTACAAGAATTTCAGCAATTACTAATAAATTATATTAGAAAATACATAACTATCAATGGATATTTTTGGACCCCCATTTATAATACCACCTTTTATATATTATTATTTCAAAGAAATGCCCACCTTCTCCTCTTAAAAAAGAAATAATTGAAGCTCATGCAAACAAGTACAAACCTCCACTCCCACCTACATAAATAAATAAATACTAGTACTTTTTATATTATAGAAATAGAAATGAAATTAAGAACAAAGTCATAATGGAAATGAATATGTATATAATAATAATAATAATAATAATAATAAAATATTAGTAATTTTTTAAATAGTATTTCACATAACAATTAGAGGCAAAACTATGTCTTCATTTGGTAGCCACTAAAAATTACTTGCTTTGTTCCATAATTTTGTTCTGATTTAATTAGATTGAAAAAATTTAATTAATATAGTTAAACTATAATTTTTGATTTATTTTTTTCCTAATATAATCTTATATTAATAATATAAAGATTAAATGATCCATGTATTATATTTAACAAAAAAGCATATTAAATAAGAGTAAAATAATAAAATTCAAATGTGTTCACCCTGAAAAAGGAAAAATGACAACAATTTGATACGGATGAAAAAGAAAAGTAGGATAAAAATTAAGGGACGGAGGAAATATATTTCATACAACACTGTAAATTCGTTCTTATAGGGAATATACAACTTCTCAATTTTTTTTAAAATGCATTTTATTTATTTTTTTAATTGTTAAATACTATATATAAAGGTTAGGCCAAACATCATTAGCAAATTTCAACATTTAAAAGTCCTGCCGTAAAAATTCAAAAGTATAAAAGTAATCTTTATACGAACAAGAGAAATTATCTTATTTAAAATAACATTTTTAGAATTGTACAACTATGAGTTCGAATTTTAATGAGTATTTGATTAATAAACACAAATAAAAGAAAAAAGAAAAAGAAAAAAGAATGTGCCTGCTTCTATAATACTTAATCTCTCCGTTCATCATAAATTAAAAAGGAAAACAAAAATCATCTCTTAAAATTGAATCAAAAACCTCCTTAATTAAGATTAACTTACCTGATAATATGTACATATAATTAATTAAATTTAGTTAGAAAAAGGGAGAAATAGTCAATTCTAAAAATCCCGAGTGAGTGAAATAAATAAACACTTCCAAAGGAAAATAAATAAATAAATAAAATGTGAAATAATGTACAGAAGATCCGACTTGAAAAAAGAAAAAAAATCCCAAGTCAACTCAAGGCCCAGCTGGAGCAAGACTAAGATGTAAGTCCAAGCCCAATGCTTCATCAAAAGTAGGGCCACCATCCCCTTTCGAAAACCTACTCAACGACGTCGTTCCATCTACCCGCCCACTATGCGGCCTGCTCTGTACTTGTGGCAGCCCAGAAAAACTGATATCCCCTACCCCGCCACTATATGGCAACCCAACTACGCCTCTCCCACTAAACCCACTACCCCCACCACCGCCACCACTAACACCGCAGCCGACACCGACACCACCACCGCCACCTACACTAGGAAATACACATCCATGGGAGACAAAAGGAGCTGCCGGCCTCGGCAAGTAAACCCAAGAAGGCGCTGCCGCCGGGACGACAACCGGACCAGTCGGAGCTAAAAGATGAGGCGGCGGAGCAAAGGCGGAGATCATAGGATTTCTACCGAAAGAAACTGCAGCTGCAGCAGCGTTTCGAGTTGCTTGCATTTGAGCTCGTTTGAGTTGCTGTCTTTCTTTCTTATGTGCGTTTTGATGCCCACCAAGTGCTTGTGAATTTGCGAATTCTCTGCAACAGTATTGACACTCGTACTTTCTACTATCACCTGAAGAATTAGCAGCAGAAGCAGAAGAAACAGCTACTGTTGTATCTGGAGAATTAGAAGAACAAGTCTTGATTGAGTCAGCGGTAAGTTCTTCATCTTCTGAAACACTAAAACCAAATAGTTTTAAGCGTGTGGTGGTAGAGGTTGGTTTTGTTTGATAATCTAGCTCTTCCATTTTAGATATAGGCTAAGATGAAGTTGCTTTCTTTAGAGAAAGAGAGAGAAAGAGAAATAGAGAAACAGATAGAGATGTGGCAAATGAAATAAGGGTGTAATGGAAGATGTTGCATGAGTGGGGTATATATACAGGATAAATAACAAAAGTTTCAAAAAAATGGGATACAGTAGAGAGAGAGAGAGAGGGGGAGAGAGAGAGAGAGAGAGATGGTTGCGGACATCCCAAGGAGTAGAAAGAAAGAAAAGAAAGTGTGTGTGTGATGGTATTTGGGAACACGACCCAAGAACACTCGGGGACCCAAAGGGATTGAACTTGTCTTTGCTTATTACTTATTTTGTTCTTTTTAGTTCTCTCCTTCCCTTCACTTTGCATATTAGAATTATAAATAAAAGAAAACAAAAGACTTTCTATTGCTTCATGATTGTATTAATTAATATAGTAATTTTGAATGGATATATGATATAGGGTATGTATAGTTTATAGTTTATAGTCTTGTCCTTTGTTTATTAGGTTAGCCAATAGGAGATTAAGAATGTGATGCATGTGATGACCATGGTAACATAATACACTTGAATATTGAGCTTCTCCTTCTTCCTTGTTCTTCGTTTTCTTTAAAGTATATAGACCAAAAATCAGTCTAAAAGTTGACAATCAAGTGTGTTTTGATTGGTCTTTTCATTCAAGTGAGGGGTTTGAGGTCTCAAGTTCGAATTCTCTCTGCAAGTACTTCACCAATTTGGTGATTACAAGGGAGAACTGTTTCCTGTTGTGTAGTCTATAATATTATTTCTGCTCATTAAACTTTTAAATAAATCAAAAAATTAGTACAATGAGAATCCATTTGTTGACCATCTCTTACTTGTGTATATGTGCATAATTTTCTCCCCCAAAACCCATCAACTAAAGACTTTACCTTTCTTTTCTCCAACAAGGGCAAAGACTTACAATATAACTAGACCACATGCACCATAGAACAAAGACCACATTGATTATTTTGTACCAAGCACTAAACCAATTAAGTTAAACACTTTTGATTAATTATATGGGCCACTTGCTTTCACTTCAGTAGTGATGATGATGAAAAGTAATGCCAAGATAGCCAATTAGAACTTGACAAATTAGTTTCATCAACTAAAAAGAGACTTTTGATGTACAAAAATACAAATACAAGCTCCTAACCACTTTGTACGTGACACGTACCTTACTACTATAATGCTCATGCCAGCCTTTGTCCATAACATTGATATTTTAATTTTAATTATTAATTAATTAATTAATTAATTTTGTACATTATATTATAATTGATTATTATTTGTTTCTTTTATTAAACTATATCATTGAGGTTGAAACGGAAAATGAATGAAGTGGAACGAGCCCCAATGAAACGCCGTGAAGCCCATGTCTGTGCTTGCTGACTCGACTGCTAAAGAATTGCCCAAGCCTCACATTACGCATTTCTCTCTATTTCTGTTTCACTAACAAAATTATTATATTATTGTTATTATTTTTATTTCCTTATTGTTTGGACTGTACAGAAAATTCCATTTGTTTAAGGTATGGCTGCAGGACACGTTACTACAATACAATCATTTAATCCAAAAATACACAAGTAAAGCCTTCTGACAAGCATTTTTTTTTAATTTTAATTGTACCAAAATTATACTACATTATATTATTTCTATCAAGGTCTTCTAGATGCTAATCTAATCTAACCTAAGTTAATATTCAAGTTTAATGTTATATATACTGAAATTTCTAATTTAATAATTTTTCCTTTTGTGTTGATAGGAACATTTCTATTAAATTGCCAAACAGATATGATCTGGATGATATTTTTACTAATATGAAAAGTAAGAGATTTTTACTATGCGTGTGTCCGTAATCTTGCTTGTATTTTAAATTCACGATATATTATCACCTTGCCTATCCGCTTGCTCTGGCATGTGAGAATTTTTAAAATTAATATTTTAATAATTACTAGAAAAACAGTATCATGATTGTTGTAACTAGGAGAGACAGAAATAGTGTTACTAACTTTTGGTTGTTGCCCTATAAACATTTAATGGATTAATTTCCAGTTTTAGCCTCTGAACCTGAAGAGCCGACACGAGCAGCTCAACTGGACAACTAACTACCGGTGTTTTAATCATAAAAAAAGTCAAAAGAGGGAAGCATGCATGCAAAACATAAACATAAGCTCTCAACTGCATTTATGATCTAACACCGTTAAGTCCCACATTAACCACTTCCCTCTGATGGCCCCTCTTGTCTCCATCGGATTTATCTCCCGTATCTACAATAGATACGTATGTTTCACATGATACAATTTGCTTATTATTACTACTATTTAATAAAATAAATTTTCAAAAAAATAAATTATAAATTAATAAATTATAAACAAAAAAAAACATAAAATAGGCCGACAATTAAAAACCAATAAATTTTAGTTTAATTATATTTATTTTTATATTTACAGTGAGGAATACTTTTTTGTCGGTATTTAACTTGTAAAGTCAACATTATACGCTTAGAGATATGCAAACTGTTAGTTCAGCCAAAATCTAATTGGACTTATTAAAATAAAAAATAATATTTTGATTTTTTTAAATTTGAACTGAACAAAATAGATTATTTACATAATTGAATCAAATTGTATTGAACTAGTTCGGTTAGGTTTAATTTGATCTTTTAATTCTAAGATCATGTTTAGGCTTAATTCAATTTGATTTTAATTTTTTTTATCTTTTTGATTTTATAAATTGAAAACTGAAATAAATCCAAAAATTAAAATTTACTTATCTAAATAGAACACTTGAAAAATCCAACCGAACAAAATCAGTTAGTTATCAGTTTTTTTATTCAACCGGTTTCTGCTCATTACAGTCTTGCATGCCCCCGACCGGTTTCTAATCGATAATCCAACTATTGGGATATATAGAACAAGTTTTTTTTGTTTAGTTATTACGTATAACTAACCGAATTTATTTTTAAATTTAAAATAATTAATTTAATTTGAAATAATGAAATTATACCGATTTAATTTTTAATGTAAAACAAAATCAAATTAATTTGATTTGATTAATCATGCGCTCACCCCTAGCTGTGTGTTAACTTGTTTGAAAGAGTATGAAAAAAATGTTGATCAGGTTCAGGTGTTTACAACTATGAGAAAGGGCCTACCATTACGTGTAGATGAAAAATTGTTTAGGATGTTTGCGTGATTGACGTTGAAATCTATATTATATATTCTTTCTTTCTTTTTTAGAGATCTCTCCGAATCTTACTAACTACATAAAAGGAGAGAGATGACTTGCTTCCTATATATTATATTTATGGATTATTATTATTATTATAAAGTATATTCAGAACTTTAAAATACATCATAATGAATATTTTTATTTTTCTCCTTTAGAAAAATAATTATGATATTTTTAATATTTGCTTCCATTTTGCTATTCAGTTCTGCCATCTGAAAAGGAGTTATTCACCTTAAATTGAGAAGAAAAAGATTTAAAATCACCCTTTTATATGTAATCATTTAAAGTAGAGGAAAATATATCAATTTTTCTAAATTATGTTATAATTAATATTTCTGTCTCTTTATTTTTGAGAAATAATTAGTATGTTTTAATTAAAATGAAAATTTTAGATGGAATGATGCGATCTCGAGAAAGAAGTAAAAGTTAGAGATATTATAGTAATTTCTAAAAAATAAAGTGATGAAAGTATTAATTAAAACAATTTAGGGAACCTAATGAATTTTAATATTATTAATTTATAATTAGAAATATTCTGAGTGAGTCTAAATTGATTCTACTACATTTAAAAATATTATTTTTATTATTTAATAATTTATTTGAATATCATTTCATTCCAATATGAAAATATCATAAAATAAAATTTACAAACATTGTTTTTATTTCTAAATGACATGAAGCTCTGATTGGTAGTGAGTCCATTTAAGAAGGCTCAATTAATAATAATATTAATTATGTATGTTTGTATCTTTTGTTATTAGTTTATTATTATTTATTATTGAAAAGGTATACATATATAGCTGAAGATACAAAGCATGGACCCACCATGTCTTAACTTTCTTTCTTTCTTTCTTATGTGTGTTCTATTCAAAGGCTTTCTTTCACTTAAGTCAAATTTTCCCATATAAGAAAAACCTTATCAACAATATCCTTTATTACTTGAAAGCTTATGCTTTTTTCGACCGTTGGATTTGATAATTAATCATCATTACAACATAACCAGGTGCCAATAACTTTTAATTAATCCAAATGACAAATATAATAATAGTAATAATAACATTGCTATATATATATATATATATATACACGCGAAGACTTTTATCATAAAATTTTAGATCAATTAAATTTGTGAAAATTCATTTGAAATTTCTACATTTTTTTGACAAAATTTAATTATATTCACAACCATATAATTGGATACGTAGAATTAAATTCTTTATTTTTTATATAAACACAAAAATTTGGTGGTATATATATAATTTTATTGTGTAGAGTACGTAGGTATTAGATGGGATGGTTGTGATGACCATGAGTGATGAGTTATGATCATGAATCATTTTACAAGTGGGGTTCATATTATATTTTTTAAGCCACCTCCCTAACATGGGGTTCTTAATTTAAAAAAAAAAAAAAAAAAATTGCAAGATGCTTGAAATAATGATGCACGTAGATTTAGGACTTAGATTAGGATCTCCATTAGTTTAGAAAATTTGTTCATTACTAAAACCTAACCAACCCTTTTGCTTTATTATGTTGGATCCAATGATCTTTTACTTTAGGTCTTTTTGTTTTGGTTTTGCAATTTGCACTTTGGAAGGTTGAGAGAGAGAGAGAGGTGGGGCCACCATGGAGCTGAAGGAGTTGGTCTCACTCAGAAGGAAATAGCAGTGAAGTGACCTTCTCATCTCAACTAAATATGTGAGTATTGTCTAGTCATGCTGCTCACTAAGGTTAAAGACTTTACTTATATATATATATATATATATAAACATGGTTGTTTGGGACCAGTTACGTCCAAGTAACTAAATCAAAGCTTGTACTACCCGAATCCCTGGCTTCACTTCATCTTTGAATTGTCTCCCATCACTAAACCCTAATCATAAGTCAGAAAGACTACCGGACTTTCAGGTTCAAATTAAAGTTTTTTTTATTTATTAAATATTATAAATTAACTTTTTGTACACGAAATATGGAATGCAAGGGATCTCTTATCCTTAATTAAAGATTTCAAGTTCAAACTCGAAATATTTTTAAATATTCAAGAATGAGCATTTGGCTTTTTTTATGGATTTATTGGGCACAAATTTGGATTAGCCGGATTAATAGGATTCATATACTGGATGGTAAAAATAAAAAAAAAAATATTGTGAGTTAAAAGAAAATAATTGAATTATATAACATGGTTAAATTAAAGAAAATATTTCTATATCAAGTCAACCGTAGAGTTACAATAATTGAGTAACTGTCTTTTAATATAAAAGTCAAGAACTTAAATTTTTTTTACAGTGTTTATACTTTGGAAATTAATTATTTGAGACATTTAATTCATTGTTTTAATGTAATAATAATTATTGAAGTTAATTACAAAATTTTGAAATAATGATCAATCATGATAATCAATATATCTCTTTTATAATAAAAAATTTACAAGTAGTAGAATTACTCCTCCTATCCCAGAAGTTGAAGGTTCCATGAACCTTGGTATAATAAAAGGAAAAGGGAGAAAAAGCCAACGTGACAAAAGGCTATTACTATTAAGTACATTTAGGTATGTCCCTTAAAAAACAATGGAAGATAAATACATACAAGGATCCAGTGAGAGAGGTATAACTTGTTAGAGGGTGGGTGGACATAGGCACAAGGATTTCTCCACTAATGGAGGAGAGATACATGTGAAGCTTCATGTAATGTAACTGGTCTATCTATCACTATATTTGAACAAAAAACTTTGGTAGGACCCATTCACTAAATGGAGCCACATGAGTGAGGGGGGACATTACTTGGACCCCACTTCTCCATGAAGAATTTTTTTATGGAGCTCTTGCTCTTAGGACTTAGGTTAGGGTTAGGGTTAGGGTGGGAGAAAAAAAAAGAATTATCCAATCCTACTTCCACAATCTTGTTTCCTCACTTCATGAACAACTGTCCTCTTAAAAATGGTTATGAAATTTATTTTAAAATTTTAAAATTTTAAAATAATTTTTTTTTTCTAATGGGTTTCCAACATTGTAATATAAAAACACTTTTAGGAGGCTTAATCATGTTTTACTTTGTTGTTGATTGAAGTGATACCAATATTATCATTTAAGATCACCCAAATCCCAAATATGGCCCACCAAGTTGTGCTTATCAAGGAAAATTAACCAATCAAAATCTATAATTAAAAGAAAAAAAAATTTTTTTTCTTTAAGAGACATGATCCTATCATACTACAAACTCCATTAACTTTCTAATCATCTTTTGTTTCTTTTTGCAACCATTACTTTTGGAAGGATCCAAAAAGATAGCCCCAATGAGACTTAGTTTTCAAATTGGAAATCCCTTTTATGGATATGTTCAAAGCTTTTTTTTAACAATCCAAACACTGTGGGTGTGACTCAATAAGCTCCTTCCATGTACTCCAACTCATACTACCTACTTCTCTAATTACTTATTAATTTTTTCTTAATTATAATTAATATTGAATTAGAGGGACGTTGAGTGGAGTTAGCTTTAAGTCATGTGAGGTGACTCTTTCCTCTTTTTTTACTTTTAATAAAATCAATTAATTAATCATTATATTATATACACATGATGTTAAGCCTAGATTACAGTCTACTATGGCTACGTTTAATTATTTTTTTTTCTTTTAAAAGTAAATGATTGCTATGAACTCCATCAAGCTTTTTCTTTTCTTTTTTTCTTTTTTTTTTTTGGTTTTTCTTCTAAAACAAACAAAAAATAAAAAATAAAAAAAATCTACACTAACTATAGGTCCGTGACTTAAATGGGTTTTGGACATAGGGAACTTTGGTCAATTAATGAGACAAAATTAATGTGCTTTGGTTGCTAATAAAGTGAGACACTTAGACGGCTATACAACACACCACATAACATATAACCCACAGGAATGTATTAGGGGGACATGTGCACATGACATGACAAATTTTACTATGGGAAAAAATATATTTTAAATTCCTCTTGGAATCATGGGATTCTACTATTTCAATTTCTCTTATATATTATTATATCTGTTTTGTAATATTTATCACAATTGAAATTTTATATTTTTTAAAAAATTATTAAATTTATTTAAGCTACAATAAATTATTGAGTAAATTCACTGTATTATCCTTAATTTAATACTAATTCTCTGAGAAAACCATTAAATTGAAGTAATAATTATTTATCATATACAAAAGATAAACACGGCAAAAAAATATATATTACTCTTTCAAAAGGTAAATAAGTATTTTGAAACAGACTATTTTCTTAAATGTGATAAATATTATGGAACAGAAGTAACATTAGGGTTAGACGGTTTCTTGCGACTTAGTTGCTAGTCATTGGCAGCCTATTATCTCCTTTGTCCACTTGACAAATGAGCACATACAAGAAAAATTCCTTTGCTCACATTATTTAGCCATTGTATATCTTTGATGTATTCTAAATATACTTTGGTCTTGCATGGAGGAAGCAAGAAAAATTATGTACTCCTCTATTTCTTTCAGAAAAAAATAAATAGAGACCTGCTTAAAAGATAGGATAGGACTGGGCATCTACCCTTAACAAGGACTATATATATAATATAATATATAAATAATATAATTATATATATATAGATGGATAGTTGCATGTGGGACTTGGTCTTAGAATAAGGGCTCAAGCATTTGTTTAATTACATGAATTTTAATGATAAATAACCCTTTATTCTGGAAGAATTTGTCTGTTGGAAAAATCCAAGTAGATGCAAAGGGGGGGTCTAACCATAACTACAATTAATTGATTATTTATTTAATTTAACACATAGGTCAAGGCAAGTTGTTTGATTAAAAGAAATTAGTTCAAGATTTGTGTGACTAAGAACATTAAGTCATCCTTAATTTAATACTTGCCTTAATAGATAATCTAAGATTGTGTGTTTTTGTGTATTAGTAAAACCCACGATTGCAAGTTAATATATATTTATTGGCATTGTCTCCTATAAGTGTTTAAACCATTCTGTTGGGTAATCAAGGTAGCAATACCGGGTGATAGAAGGAAAGAATATATATTATGTATATGTACTATAATTATAATCTGCCAAAGGGTTATTTCATATATATATTATATATATAAATAATATAATATAAATATGACAAAAAAAAAAAAATGCCTGATTTGCATAGGAATGACAAATTAGGCATCGATGTATTATAAATTTACGAAGAGAAGAGATCATGAATTGGAGCCCAAAAAAGGAGTCTGAAAAAGTTCTAAAAACTCACATTTGGAAGGAGGAATATTATAATGGGTTGTTCAAATAATTGTAATAGGAGGAAACATATAAATAAATATTAAACTTGGAACATAATTGAGGTAGTTGAACATCTAGTCACTTGTCATTATATACTAAATCTCTACTTAAACTAAGCAAGTTGTTTAATACAATATATTACGACTTAAGTTGAATACAAAAATACTTTTCAAGTACAAATGCCAGCTAGGTCATCACTCTGTATATTGGTAAAATAGGTTCTCAAAGCTAAAAAGAGGGAAAACTAATAAAATGCACTAACTAAAAGATCCCAGTTGAAATTAGTTGACTAAAAAATAGCAACTAAGATTTAGCAAGTGCAAAGTTGTTTTCAAAGCCTAAAAAACTAGAAAGCAATCGCACTTTCTTCTAGCAAGAGGTCTCTTGACAAGCACGATCTCTGCATATTTGATCAAACACTACAATCTACCAAATATGCTTTAAATTCAGCAAAAGATATGGCACATGTCAACATAATCTATATCTAAAGTTAATCTTGGAAACACAATTATAATAATAAAATAAAATAAATAAAAAAAAACCCAATAAGAACAATAGTCCATAGAAACAATATTAAACATTTCATTCAAATAGCAAAAAACCTGAGATTCAACATAAAAGGGATGAGCAGAAAGTCAAGTCTGGCCAAGAATTTCTTACAACATAAAAAGAAATGAAGGAATTATTTAAGAAGAGTATTACAACAAATGTTCGAATTTGCTAACTGAGCTAAGAGAACAAGAAAAGTAACTTTATGAAAAAAAATGAATTGAAATTATACACACACGTACCTTGAAATCCTGAAACTTCTTATAGAACCATATTGTAACATGCCACAAAAAACCCACCTCAGGACAAAACCCTAATGAGGAGAAAAAATAAAAAGAAAACAAATAATACAAAACAAACTTTTGCATGCAATAAATTGGTGGCCCTAATATAAAATGCGACGATAGCTATCCTTTCAAACTTCTCAGATAATACAAAATCACCTATAAAACCTTTTTAACCGAGCTTTTTATCAGATCCTTTAAGGTTCAAATTGAACCATTTCTTTTTGGCTGATCTATCTTTTCCCTCGCTTCCCTCTTCCCCTGGACTTTCAGCTTTTGAATCTTCACCAAGAACTTTGCTCGAACTTCCATTGCTTAAATTACTAAGTGTCCTAGTCACAGTGAAGGAAGCATGTATGCTATCCCTCTGTTTCAGCAGCTCATCCACCTAAGCCAAACAACAAACAAAATGGCAAAGTTGCTAAAAATAAACAAGAATTCACAGACTAAAATCTAGTATCAACTAGTCTACTTAAGACATGTTTAGCATTGCTATTGCTAATATCAGATTTTAGGCAAAAATTTAAAAGTAATATTATTGGCCTAGTGGATAAGGGTGTTTATAGGTTTAAAACTGATAGGAAAAAAAAATTCAGTTGAAACTTTTCACAAATTCAGCTTTAGGCCCATAGATATTATTCATCAGCCTTGAGAATTCTAAGTTTTTATCTAAAATATACTATTCACAACAGCAATGCCAAACTAGCCCTAAATATTCAACTGGAGACAATCCAGAAATAAGTACTAGCTGAAATATAAAATTTTTGAGTACAAGCTATTTTGGAACACTTTGGGATGGCAATGGATAGTAGGCTAGTCGCTAGCATCATATAACCCTTTTTGTAAATTGAGAGGCATGCTGCCACTGTAACCGAAATGACCTCATTCCTCTTGCAATCCACTCAGCTAAGAGGTATTTTAGGCGTGCTTTTAAAATTTATTTATTACATATAAGTGTATATATTCATGCAAGCATTCATGTTGCCATGTGGAATACTCAGGATATGTTGAAGACACAATAAAAACACCTGACAGGGAACATCAAGGTTTTGAAACATACTGATTGCTTTTCCTGGCTGTATTTGTTAGTTACTTCTTGAAAGCGCGCCAAAGCCTACAAACACCATAAATAAAGTTCATAAACATCTGTATTAACTCAATTGCCACATGAGCTACTCCTAGAAAAGTAAGAAATCTACCTTCCTGTATTCTGTCTCAAACTGGCGCAGCTCATTTCTTTTTCGTAAAATTTGAGCCTCAATCTCCTTGAGCTTTTCTGTGGTATCTTCATATGATTTTGCACAAAGTGCCTCTATTGTGTAGGTAGCAGTCTTGAAAAAATTATCCCCTGAAAAATTCAGCAAATGTCAGGCCAATTTGAATTCATCATGAAAGTAGTCAACATTAAGGGGCAAAATAGCCAGTTCTGACCATAAACAGCGAATATATGAGTGCCAGCTTTTAGTTCTGAAACCTCGCAAGGTTGAAGACCTTCCAATCTTTTAAAGAAAGCTGCATCAGGATCCTTGGCTATTGCTAACTGCACCGCCACATAGTAAATGATCAGTTCAACAGTGGGAAGAAGAAAAACATCCACCAAACAAATATGTGAAGAAAATGAGATGAGATGGGATTTCGTACAGCATTCACAGTTGAATCCATTCTGTACACTTGAAAATGTAAGAAATACATTCCTGCAGACGTCACCTTGCCAGTCTTCTCACTATCTTCCTGTATAGAGACAATAGTATATTAGTTTTGTGGCAATTTTGTGCATTAGTCAATTGCAAATGTGTCAATCTCTGACAGCCAAAAAAGTGACCAATGGTTTAAACACACCTAAATCAGCTCATGGGGAAAAAGTTTAAATATGCACTAAAGGTACCCATACAACAGCGGACTCCAGAAGCAAGAAGAAAATAACTCGTATAAATCAATGTAAACTGTTCAGTAACAAACTACACATGTGCCACTATCATACTAACAACTTGTCAGATTGAAAATCCAGGGAAATCTAAGACGTGATGATAAGAAGAAAAAGAGTACCTTTGAACAAAAAGAACCAGGAACCACTCATCAAAGTTTGGTATTTGAGAAAGTTTACATTATAATCTTACAAAGAGATGTGGAAGCAACATCCAATTGAAGCAACATTCTCATTATAATTTCATTTAAAATTCAAGTTTCATGAAAATCCGATTGAAGAAGGATTGCAATAACAAGGATGCTTGCATTAAAATAGCATATAAGAAAAATATAAAAGTAAACGCCACTTAAAGTTCTAGTGGCCCTAGACAAAGTGAAACCTGAGATTGGTTAGGAATGAGAGTTATATTGGACAATTTAAAACCATCAAGGAAAGATGATTATAGTTGGGAAGATAAATAACACTTCTTTTTACAAACAGATAAGAGATATTCTCCAGCCAGCTCTTGCACTCTCTGACAGCCCATTCTTCGAGTGAAGAGATCACTCCCTCATATTGGCCTGATGCATTTAGAAATATTATTCATATTCTTAGAGGTTTCCCAGCAGAACTGAATCCTGGTTGATAAGGAAGGGGAGCTCCCATCCTTGCCAACTGGACTAACGCTGATGCCTGATGGTAAAATAAATATCATTATTTGACATGTTGTCTATCCTTTTCTACAGATTGTCGTTCCATAGAGGTTTTTGCTCCTTTGGGAACATGTACAGCCACAAAGCATCCAAGCATCCATTTGATTTGAAATCCTTCAACACGAGAAGTTCCCGCATCCAAAATGATTCAATGTTCTCCACTATCTTGTTCCTTACTTGAAATTATCTGTGCTTCCCAACAATCAGAACACAGAAGAGGAAAGTAGCAACTAGGGTGACCAAGTGAGCTGCTTAAAGCGTAAAATTCGAACTATTGTAAGGAATAGCAGGGTTCTTCCAACTTCTGAAAACTCAGTCCCAGGTTCTCAATGTAAAGAATTTCCATTGAACTGAATGTATATCGAGGGTTACTCAGCAGCAACACGATTAAGATTATTAAACAAAATGATCACACATCAAGAAAGATCATTAGTATCTCTGTGACTGTTAGTTCAATGGATCTCATGCAAGGAGATCATCTCAAACACAAGTCGCACACTATCTTCTTAACAAAGGAACTAAGTTCATAGTGGGTTCAGGGAATGTTTAATCCATCCACGTGCGACTCCTGAAGACTTTCAGTTTAACTGCTCACACAACTGTAGCACGCTACTATAGTAATTTTATAATTCTTTCTTTCTTAGGTTACTAAGTATATCGATTATTTTGGCCAAAACCTGATTCTATCAGGATTTTATGTTCAAAGTCCTTTTTTTATTAGCACTTTTTGTTTAAGATCTAGTTCTATTACGATTTTATATGCGTAAAACCTTATTCTAGTTGGATTACATGCTACTAAAAAAAGCTGTAATGTTCTGTTTAGAGGAAGATTTCAGATTTTTGAGTAATAATAGAAACCAATTCTAGTTATTTAGAGGGTGTTTGGTACCATTTCTCATTCTGTTTTTTGGTTTCCGTTTTTCTAAAACAAGCATATATTTCTTGGAAATCAAGTTGAGAATGCAAAAACCACTTTTTGTAGTCTTTGTTTTGACAACCCATTTTACTGTTTTAAGACACCAAATAATAAAATAAATAATTTTAAACAATAAACCTTTCTTTCGAGTTTGAGAAACAAAAACAAAACACCAAAAACAACAATAATACTAGACAAGTTATTTTTCATGGTTGTGTAACCAGAAGATCCAGCCCTATTTAGGTTGAGGTTTTTGTCTCTGTCCTCTCTTTTCAATGTTCTCGTCCAATCTAACCTAATTTAGGATTAGGGTTATTTTACTACATCACAAAGATATGTAGACTGAAGTGAAGAGCTACGCCAACAACCTTACCTACCCCTGGGAGTTGGGACAAAGACAAAGCTACGCCTAGATGCAAGGCTAATTGAGGCCCTTGGGTAGGGGGGTGGCAATTATACGAGTATAAACCCAATATGAAGTTATTTGGAGGAAATCTAATTATATTTCAAATTTAACTCAAACTTCAGATCAATATTCATGCAAATACGACTTGCATCCAAATTCTTAGGACTGCCTGAATGCTACACCATGGTAACACAAGGTAAAATGCCATCCTTCAAGCACATACCTGAGTCGCCAACATAAATTATTTAGTGACCTATGGATTTTTTTTTAATTTTTATTGGTTTGATTACTAGTCTATAAGGTGTGTTTGTTTTATGACTGTGCCATCGGATTTGTTGATAAAGGGGGATAAACTACATTGAATCAACTAAATCAGTGCTAATATAATTCTACAAAACCTCTTCCCAGTGGATTGACTAGTCAAAACAAGTTCTCTTCATGTAGCTTTTTTTTTTCTCCATTATGATATTCTATCATAGGACTTTCCTGACTGGTTTTGTTCTTGTTCTGATCCCTAAGTCTGCGTTTAGTACAGAATAATGAATGGATTAGTAATATAATGGACCAGAATAGGGAATAGAATTTCTACTCCTGTGTTTAGTATGCACCATCGAATAGGAATTCAGATTATATTCATATGTTTAGTTGATAAGAATAACTGAGGTAGAATGGGGAATTAACAAAAAAAGCCAAAATACCCATATCAATAAATTTATTATAAATTAATTTATTCAATTAATTAATTTATTCAATAAAGTTCCTTTAATACAATCAATATTTGCAAATAATGAGAATGAAAATTATTTCTTAATCTATAATTCTGTTCTTAATAAATTTTCAAAAAAATATGTAATATTCATGCGAGTGAAACATTTTGCAAATTAATAAAGCAAATTAATTAATTTAATTTTCAAGGGTATATATGGTATTTCATAAAAAAAATCCAATAAACAATATTTAATTCAAGTGCGTATTTGATATTTTATAAAAAAATTCATTCAATAAACAACATTCAACGCAAGGGCATGCATGGTATTGTATAGCAAACTAAGGGCATTTATGTTATTATGACTATCAGTTATAAAGATTCAGAAGGGAGGGGTTGGCATCCCTATCATATATTAATTCCAAAATCATTATCTATCACAACTTAGTTGCTGCTGAACAAAAGAATAAGGAAAAGAAATTCCATTCCCATTCCTATCGGGCGTAGTAAAGACGCCCTAAATTATCTGCATCCCCTCCCCCTGTTTAACATCCCCATTACTGCACCGGTCTTTATTTTTTATTTTTGGCCCAATTTATCATGTCTTCCGGTCTTGCCATCTGTATGATCTGCTTCCTTTTCTTTGTGATAAAACAGCTTTTGACTAGCTCTCTCCGTTGTATAATTTTTTTTTTCCAGTGTTATCTTATTTTGTAATTCTTGCTAGTTCAAACGGTAATTTGAGCCCATAGACAGAATTTGTTAAAGAAGAAATTCAAAACTTTTAATCAATATCAATGTGCTAACAATGCTAATGCTTTAATTACAATTAGTTCCAATTCAATATGAATTTTCAAATAACAATAAACAATATCATAATTACCAAACTCAAAGCAACTCAGCAACACTTCTATACCATCAATTTACAGATTGGTCTATCAAGTGAAGTTCATATTCATACAGCAAATCAAGAATTCAACAAGCTTTTACAGAAAAGTCAATCGAGAGAAAACAATAAGGTGTGTCTAGAGACTGAAAAGAATTTAAAAAGAAAAAATTGGTAAATACCTGCAATGCCAAACCGTAGCCACCATTGACATCTTGTTCAAAATAAAGTAACTGAAAATAAAAAATAAAAAAAATGCAACACCAAGCTTTAATTTTTGCACAAATAAAAATATTTTAAAAGCGGACTGAGAAGAGAAGGGCGGGGTAGAGCTAAAACATGCATCATAGACATTGCACATGGAATGTAAACAACCTTAAATTTGCTTTGTGCAGTTGAAGTTACTCTCACAACAATGCCTGACTCAGCTTGTTGCTCATTTATTGTTACACCAAAGAAATGGGCACATTGCTTTTCCACCTGCAATGGAATAGAGAATAAGTCACAAAAATGGAGTGAAGAAAATTAGTCACGTAAGCAACTATATCAGTTAGAAATGCTAAACACCTTTCCACTAACTGATGTTCCAATAGGAAGGGGTCTGACTGTGACAGTTCCGTTCAGAGCTTCTTCAAGAACATTAGCAGAAATTGTAGTTTTGATAGGGACACCAAGCTTGCTATAAACAATAAGATAAGAGACTTATTATAGCAAAATCACTATACAATCTACAAAAAGAGCCAACTCTCTCACCTGAATAATGCAGCAAATACCGTATTGACGGTACCCAGATTAGATAAATCAATTTCCATGTCCATGCTTTCAGCATCAAGAGCCTGAGAGGAGTCAATAATAGAACTCCAAAGATTAGAAAGCCCTTAGCAAAGAAAATGAATATTATGCAAACAGCATGAAAAGAACATTAATGATGGCAAGAAGTCATCAAAAAAGCTCACATGAATGCACTGAATTGAGAACTTCATGCACAATTAACAAGTAATATTATCCATTGAAATAAAAGCACATGTAGCATCTCCAAATTCAAATCACTGACACAGTAATATCCTGGCATGCATAATGAAGACAGAAACAGTCCTTAGAAATAGCGCATGCAAGACACACCACACATGACATAAACAAGGTGCTTCTGCAGGGTTATATTGCGTGAGGTTACTTGTATTCGTTTATTCTATCTTTTTTATTTTTTTCCCGAGGGACATTTATTTATCTTTTGCATTGCACCACCCTGATATTCTGGTAGTACTACTTTATTTGTATTGTGCCAGTCATAATCCATAAAATCTTGTTTTGTTTAGGGAAGTAAAAGATACTTGATAGTTTAGTCAGCTAATTTATTCCACAATGTCAGTAGGAAATCGACAGGGTAGGAAAATACATACAAACCCATGCATAACAAAAAAACAACTAGCTTTAGTTCCTAACTAATTGGGGTCATCTATATGAACCATTTGTTTCCATTCCACTCTGTTCATAACTAAATCAGCACTAAGAAGTAGTAGGTCTCAAAAGTAGTGAGTCATCTGAGGTAACTTCCCTCCATGTGGTTCTAGGTCTATCTCCTCTTCCTTTTTAGCACCCTCCACCATCAATGTAACCCACTTACGAACGGAGCACAGTGGGGGCGGAGGTGTCTATGCAATCATTTAACAAGTTCACGAAAACATAACTCTCTCTACCTCTTTGGATTCCCTTCTCCAACACTTGTTATCTTTGCATTTATCCTCATTCATGTGTTTCTTTCCTACACAGTTGTTCTCCTTGAACTAATAATCACTCTTCCTCCACCAGATAAAACATCCTTAAAGTAGCAGCAGAAAATGTCCATTCCCACCCATCTTATAATACATACAAAGCCTTTGGTTCTATCAATCCATATACCCCTAGATATTTTTCATATCCTTGTCCCAATCAATAACATGTTAAAACCAATTAAAATATCACCGAAGCTTGCGAGCCCATGAAAATCCAGAGATTAATTGAATTCATTTCCACCCCTGTTCAGCCCCAACCATAATCCCTACCTTAACCTGAACATCTATAATTAACCTAAAAGTGGGAAACCCAAAATATCTATTCAAACCCTCAAATTCTTAAAGTTTTAATCTTTAACCCACCATACGGTATTAGCAACTACATGAAGAGAGAGAGAGAGAGAGAGAGAGAGAGACTGAGTAATGCATATTAATATTAACTTTAGCAGGTGAAAAACCACAGTGGGCATATATCTTTGAAGGATTACTGGCACCAAGGTGATGCTGCCAATTTTGGCAAATCCGATATTTTATAGATATTGACTAAGCAATTGTGAGAAATGAGAATGGCAGAAAGAAATGAAGGCAGTATGTTTCAATGGGAAAAGGATTCTGGTGAGAAAATTCAGTTCAACAGGATCACAATCTTGACGTCTAACAGGGGCTTCTTGGCCCCAAGAACATTATATATTCATACCAAATAAGTGATAAAGAGGAATAAGAGTCGAGTATGTGGCTCATGTTTAAAGAAGATACTACACACCAAAAACGCACCAGGCATAGGGGGGTTTCACCATAAGGGACAAAGACTCCAAAGTAACTAGGGTGATTCTAACCCAATTAATATGAGATTAAAGCTTAGTTGTTGTTTCTTTTTCTTTGTGTGCGAGTGTGCGAGTGTGTGTGTGTGTGTGTGTGTGTGTGTTGGGGGTGGGGGGGCAGGGGGTGTGGCAGCCTGGTATTTACATAGGCAGTTGTGACCCTATCACATATGGTAAAAAAATTATGAGTGATTACTTTTTCTATGTTTTTTAATCTGTGTGTGAGTTGCATGCTTCTCCTTTTTATTTTTTTCCAACAAGGACAATTATAAAGAAAGAAGCTGAAAAAAGGACCTCAAACCCTGCACTATCATACTGCCTTCTCTTCTCTGGGTCGGATAAGATGCTATAGGAATACGCAACCTCCTTGAAAAGTTCAGAAGCTTCAGGATTGCTGGCATTCTTGTCCGGATGATATCTGCTCATGATTTAAGTTGACCATAGGATTAAATGTAAGCATACATAGTAACACCATCAGCATTGCCATAGAACAAGTAACCATCTCACTAGAAATGAAAGGAGGCTATAAAATGAACATGAAAAATTTTTCAACAAGTACACATAACAATCTAAATCTACCATAAACAGTTTACAATAATTCAGAAAGCATCCAACAAAATGTAGGCATCACATTCGATATTAACATGAAAACGCAGGTGAAGCCATCAACAAAATAATGGTATTTAATTGATTTAAGGTGATAACATTACTTGAAGCAGCATGTAGTTCCAATATATATAAATCAGAAAGCAATCCCAACAAATGTAGGCATCCACCATTCCGATCATTTAATGAAAACGCAGGTGAAAGCCATCAACCCAAAATTAATGGTAATTTAATTGATTTAAAGGTGATAACATACTTGAAGCAGCATGTAAGTTCACCCAATATATATATATTCTAATATTTCACTAATACTATATAATAAACCTTCATAATTTAAATCGACATGGAACCACGTCAAAAATAATTGAAATGAATTATATATATATAACCTCATAATTTAAATCGAATGGAACCACGTCCAAAAATAATTTAAATTGAATGGAACCACGTCCAAAGACCTCCAATTCCAGACAAGTTCAAATTAACAACTCCAGACTTTGTTTGTTAGGAATGAAGTGGACATGAAAGAAAATTGGAGAAAAAGAGAGGATCCCATGTTACTAAGTTTATTTGGTAGAACAGAAAGTTCATAGGAAAAAACTGGCACTGAGAATAAGAGTCTTTAGGCTTTTGGAGCCAACTCGATAGAATTATTGATTGATAGAGAGTTGATAAAGGGCTATCCTTCCAAATTCACCAAATCTTTCCAGCCATGTGCATGATAAAACTTAATTTTTTCCCTTTTTTTCCAGAGAAGCATATGCTTTCTTTTCCTTCCTATCTAAAAGGAAGCAGAGTTTATTTCTCATTTATTCCTTTCATCCTATTATTTCCCTTCTCTCACTCTTCTTTTGTTCCGCCAGAGTGTTCAGAATTCTTTAAATCCCACTGACCTCAAATTTCCACTATTAACTACGTTGAGTGATTACACACATTATGCCCATTTTAGATTATGAAATAATAAATCGAACATAGAGGAACACATCAACTTGCTTGGTTGAGCAAATAGTTAACAAAATAAACCTAGTCATATGCATACACATTTCGAGTCCTTGACATGCTAAAAATGAAATTCCTGCTCATGATTGCGATTAATTTTGCCCAAGTGTCAAGATAACAAAACAGTCCAATGAACCACCTTAAGTCAGTTGCTAATGCTGCAATCGCATCTTATCACAATTAACACATGAACTTCTTTAGCAAAGGCAACTTCTCGGAAAATTTGCCATAAAAAGACTCGACGGTATTACCAGCCAAACAAAAGTGTTCAGCTACATTGAACTCTAATTGGACATGGTTAAACTAATAATATTAAAACACAGCTACATACATAGGCAAAACTATCTAATTCACACTAAAACCTCATTGAGCTATAATTGAGTTAATAGCCTAGTAATAGAGACTATGTAAGCACCCATTAGCTAAAAGAATATTCAGAACGCCAATGTCCTTGTAAAGCATAAACAAAATTAAAATAAAATTAAAAAAAAGGAAAAAATCAGAACAATAAAGAACATGGAACTTACTTGAGAGCTAGTTTTCTATAAGCAGTTTTAATCTCCTGGTCTGTAGAATCTCTCGATACGCTCAATACCTCATAAGGGTCTCGTCTAATTGCCGGAGCTGATGTACTTTCTGCCTTCTTCGAACCCATCTCCTCCTCCTAAATCTCCCTCACACTCTCTCTCTAAATACAGAAGGCTGTGCCTTTCTCTTTAAAATTGGAATCAGCAAAAGTGTAATATCCCTTCAATGGGAGCCAAACTCTGGCAACCAAGCAACCATATCCTGCAAATCTACCGCCCATATATAAACGAAAATTAGCCAATCGAAAAAACTGTTAAACCGCCTAAAGTTACACAAAATTCAAAGCAATTTTTGGATCCCTCTTCGTATCCTCGGGAAAACAAAAAGTAGAATTGCAATTTGAAATTGTAAGAAATTGAATTGAAAGATCCGCTGCTTATTTGCACTATTACATTACCAATTACAGAAAATTGAAGAGGTAAGTTAGGGTTTTGAAACTTACAATTATGATGTAAATAGAGGGACGGAGAGAGATGTAATAACGTGAGGAGCTTTTGGGAGCTTTCCTGCTCTTCTCTGTTCTTCGTTTCCTCTTCTCCTCTTTTGTGACATCACGTATTTTCAGCCAACTGATTTTTAGTCCAACAAGAAAAAAAGCTGACCAATTTTTATATTACATATTTAAATTTATTACCTTCTGATTTTGATGAGTAATGGAAGTATTTGTTTTTTTTTTATATTAGGATTATCAACATTTTTAATATTAAAAATAACGAGTTATAATTTAAATTTTCATTGGAAGTGGTAAATAATGTTTTTGTCATTAACAATAATAATATCATATTTTTAAAATGAATAATTTAACAGGCAAATGTTTTTAAAAAATTATAACAACATTTTACTTCCAAGATGTTAAATTTTAAAATTTAAAAATATGAGTCCTACTTCTTTTATTGAATAAATTATATTAATAGTCATTTAACTTTTCACTTAATTCCACGAGGTTATACAAAACTTTAATTTCTTATTTTTTAGTCTCTAAATTTTAATACTTATTTTAATGGGAGGTCATTCACTGAAATATCGTCCTTAAAGATATTAACATAGTAACAAAAATAAAATAATTTATTTTAAAATTCTTATTTTCTCCAAATACATTGTTTTGGAAATACCTATTGATTTAGTTAATAAATAATGTCATTTATATGAAATAAATTTTTAAAAATATAAAAGTGAAGGAAAAAATTCAGTCTATTATGTATAATTTCTAGGATTTTTTTCTTTTTATTTTTTTATATTCCTTTATAATCATGATTTTTTTTTATACACGTGATTTTTAGTGTCATGTTACTTTTCTAATTACCGGATTTTTAGTGTCATTTTGATTACAGAAAGAGTACATTTGTTTCTGATTATGCTCTTTGATATTCTTCAAAGACAGATACTACGATAGTACACATTAGTTGGCAACTACACAATTGATTAGTCTTAGCTGGAAAATTACTTTTTTTTTCGAAAATTCAAAAAGCTGGAAAATTACTTTGTACCCACTAATTAGTAGTGTTCTTCATCTTATTCTCTAATTTTTACAGAAATAAATTACTAGAATAATTTAGGTTTAAGGTATCAAGGGAGTCCGTAAATTAATTTGCATTTTAAATGTAAAGATTTTTAGCCTTCAATCCTTATGGATATTGAATTTATTTACCGCTGCAACCAACCCCAACCTTATATTTTTATGTTAAACTCTATATTGTGCGGTTAAAAGTAAAACTACAGTTGGAGAAAACGAAAAATATAGCAATAATACAAAGCACCGATCAATCAGATAGATATATATATATATATATATATATACACACACAAAACGACGTTGGAGAAACGAAAAATATAGCAATTAATACAAAGCACGATCAATCAGCATAAGATATACTATTATTAAATATAAATATATTAATATAACACACACGTTAAAATCTTCAATCCTAATTAAGCAGAATGGGCTAAATGACTTCTCATCCCTGTCAAAACCAAAGAATATAATAATATATATATATATATATATACACACACGTTAAATCTTCACATCTAATTAAGAGGAATGGGCTAAAATGACTTCTCATCCCTGTCAAAACCAAAGAATATAATACACAAATAAATTATTCAATATTTCTTTCATCAATAGAAGCAATGTCAATCTCATATTCAACACGAGGAAGAGAAAACAAAGAAGGGTTTGGAGGCATTTCAATGGCATCTACATCCCTAATTAGCATTTCTAAAACCCTAGTCATTGAGGGACGATCTCTAGGATTTGTTTGAATGCACCATAAACTTACTAAAATTATCTTCTTTTCTATATTGGCATCCTCTTGTTCAGGTATGATTTCAAAACCGTCCAAAATTTTCTCTTCAATGAGTTTATAAATGTTATTTGGAAAGTATACTTCGCTTGAAGTGCTTATATTTGGTTCTACATGGTTAACATTAATTCTCCCTCCGATCATCTCTAATAGCAACATACCGAAGCTATAGACATCGGACTTATGAGAAACGTTACCAAAATTTCTCATGAAAATTTCTGGAGCAATATAACCAATAGTACCTTTCACGGTTGTCATTTGTACAACACTTTGACTTCTTGAAAACACTTTTGCCAATCCAAAATCAGAAATTTTAGGATTCAAATGATGATCTAGCAAAACATTTTGAGGCTTTATATCAAGATGCAAAATCCGAGACTCGCAACCATTGTGTAAATACTCTATTCCATGAGCAATTCCTATCGCAATTTCAAGCATTCTTGCTAACCCTAATGAAACACAGAACTCTTTGTTGGATAATAAGTCCCCTAGCGATCCGTTGGGCATGTATTCATATATAAGAGCTTGTCTTGGACCACTGCAGCTGAAACCAAGTAATTTTATGACATTAATATGATGTATCCTACCAATTGTAGCAACTTCAGTAACAAAGTCTTGGCCATCGCCATTTTTGGAGGACTTCTCTAGCAATTTTACAGCAACAAGGCGACCATCTGGTAGTTTTCCTTTATAAACATTGCCAAACCCTCCTCCACCTAATTTTTCTTTGAAACCGTTTGTCATATTCTTGATATCACTGTAAGTGTAATTTGTCAGCAACTCTGATCTATACGTTCTAATAAAACTTTCAGCATTTATTTCTTGTCCTGCATTTTGATTTTTATCTGTTTTCTTCAATGTTGCTGCAATTCGCTTTCTAAATGCTAGAACAATAATCAACATAACGGATAATCCAGCTGCAACTCCTGCAAATATATCAGAAAGCTTTGAGATAATCTTCTCAATGACAAACACAAAGTAGAAAATTAAAAGTATATAATGCCATTTTATTATATAAATATAAGCAGTACCCACGAAGAGCTTCCACTTTTTCCGTTGCTTCAATTTTTTCTCTCTGCAATATAACCAAAAAAAAAAAGTATGGTTATTTTTTATTTAGGTAGACCATTTTTTTAGTAGGTCAGAATTGTATATCCCTTACAAAATAATAATATTATCTTCTGAATAATGGCCTTAATTAAGGATTAAATCTCTAATAAATAAAAGGAAGTTCGAATTTGTGTTTACTGAAGACAAAACGCGTCGTGGAACTTTTATTTGCCAACATTGAACTCTTCAACTTTTATTTAGATAAGCTTAAAGCCTTAAATTTATTAGAGTAAATAACAAATTCAAATTTAACCACCATGAACAGAATAAAGAATAAAGACTCAATTTTGACAAAAATAAAAGTTCAGAAACTTCAATAACAAAAATAAAAGTCCAGGTGCCTAATAATTTAATTAAGCGCTCCAATAAACAAAAATTTAAAAGTTTTAACAGCTGAAACTCTCATTGGTGTATATCTATACATATAGATAGGGAGACAGAGAGAGTTAATTGTAACGAACTGCCATGAAATTAAGATTATTAAAGCATATAATTACTAATAATAACTTACTCTTGGATGCAAACTATTCTTCTTAAGCCCCCATCAAATCCACACCGTCCACCTGTCAAATTGCAGCTATCACACGCTTCAAAAGAGGGCCACATCAAAGGAAACCCATCAGCCAACACATCAACCAGTGTAATCCCCAGCTTATTTCCACTTAAGAACTCATAACTCGCACTTGACACAGGAACCCTGATTAACTCACACCTATTCGGAGTTAAAACAGGACTGGTTCGACTCGGCGAGTTAAACCCACTTCCACTCGACACGTAAACCTTATTATTCCCTTCACTGCAAGTAAAGTTGCTCACCACCTCATCAAGAAACTCATCAGAAAGTGTGATCTCAACAGGACACTTAAATAAAGATAGACTAATATTCCAAGGAGGAAGTTTAAGAGAATAATCACTGGTATTAGACACTCTAGGAAGATTACGTAAAGAAATGCATGAGTTCGTCTTTAAATCGTTAATAAGTGTGCTATCAACAATAGTAATAAGTCTTTCTTCTGTATAAAGATTTTTCACACTGTAAGGTCTACCGGAAAAAAATATACTGGCGGAAGGAGACGACGGTTCGCTTTTGTCACAGGCGATTTGATAACCGGGAAGACCACAGTCTTTGGGGTTTGAGCCGAAAGTGTCAGAAGAGGTGAAAGGGAAGAGAAAAGTTATGTTGCCACATAAGAATGGCGAACAAAGGTCGTAGTCGGTTGCCGTGGCGGTGTTAGTGGTGGAGCTGAGAAAGAGAGATAGGTTTGTAATGAGAATTAGGAGACATAAGGATGAAGAAGTAGCCATTGCTGATCTGATACCCTATCCTAAGTTGAAAGACTTAGAGGTTGTCTCTCAGTCTCTGCGTTTACTTTTGACCAGTTGGGTTGAACAATTTTTTTGTTTCTCTCAATGGATATCATTTATGCAGAGAATGACTTGGAAGTTTACTTGGTAACCATACGTACATGTTTTGCCTTTCTCATTTAAAAAATCAAATTTTTTCTTAAAAAAAAATGACGTAAATAATGAAAGTCATTAGATAGAAAATGGTTAATTTGTTATTTTCAACTTTTTGATTTTTTTTATTTTGATATGGGACACGAGAAAAATTGTAATTGAGTGTCTAAACTATTAAAAAATTACAATCAAGTGTATTTAATTGGATTATTTGATCGAAAATTTAAAATAGACATGACCCAATAAGTGAAACGTAAACATTTATTCAATTAATCTATATTTTTTATTTTTTATTTAGTTATTATGTTATATCTTCTCTCTAAAAAATCTCAAAAATTTCTTCTAATTTTCTTTCAATTCCAAAACAATACATAAAAAAGAAGAAATAAAACCAATTAGAAAAGAAAGGTAATAATTTTTAGAAATATAAATAAATTAAAGCAATTAAAAGAGTTCATTTTGATTTTCCGGTAAAAATATCCGATTCAATTAATACACTTAATGTTATTAAAATTATTAATCCAAGACACTTATTGTTGCAAATTATAATTTCTATTTAGACACTAAAGTAAAAAAAAAAAAAAAAAAGTTTAGAAATTACAAACATAAAAACAGAAGCGTTTAATTTTTTTTAAAGGAATACGTTTAAATTTAAAAACTTCAAAATCAAATTGTAATCTATTTATTATGGTTGAACAATATTTTCCTTATTACTTTTCATATTCTAAAATATAAATCGTTTTTGGATGCTTGTTTTGTCCTAATATATAAATTGTCTTGAGTATTTTAAGAAATAATAAATGATATTTTTCAAATGTTACTTTAATTTATATTAGATGCAATAACTATCTTTACAAATTATCTTTGATTTTGGAATAAAAGGGTAATTTAGTCAAATTACTCTTACTTTTATTATAATTTAGGAAAATTAATTAATTTCTTAATCAATATGCAAAAATTTTAAACAATTTATATTTTGAGACAGAGAGAGTAACATTTTATTACACTCAATTTATGAATATATATTTTGAAAATCCGAGTTGTGAAACAAAATTGGACTCAATTAACTTAATAATTAAGAATTTAAGGATCAATTGGATTAAAAAAATATCTCCCCGATTTGAATTAGATAATCAAACAACAAACACATATTAAGAGAGTTACCCATTAGAAGTGAAATGGTAAGGCACCCTTTAGTTTAATGGACGATTTCCATAAAATTGCATATTTGATATGTGAAAAAACACTTATGAGAAGAGAGATATAAAAATGTAAATTCAGGGATGAAATTAAATTTAAAAGTATTTTGTAAAAATAATTAGTATTTTGTTTTGTTTATACACTAAGCAAATGATACGTAACCACAATTTTTTTAAAACAATGAGTACAAATTACAATTTACGGAGGATCCATTACAGGACAAAATTTACAAAATTTTATATAGAAATTATGATTGGGGAAGAGATTAAAGATCTAACGATTCTAATAGAGCAGTCAGTGTTAATTGTTAACTAGTCAAACAAGGCATCAGTTGCATCCTAATCCAATCCAATGGACCATGAGTCCTATTCCATTTATACCTCACAATCACATTATATATGTCAACTACAAATAGTTCCACCCTAATTGCACGCCAAGGACCAAGTCTTTGTGGTTGTTGCAATCCCATGTCCTTGTTTGACAAGTCTTTTTTTTTTTTTTTTTTTTTTTTTTTTTTTTTTTTTTTTGCACGATATAAAAAATGTAAATCAGGATGAAATTAAATCTAAAAGCTTTGTTAAAATAACTTAGTATTTTGTTATTGTTTATACACCTAACGCCAATGATAGCACAATTTTTTTAAAACAATGAGATACAAAATTACACATTTACGGAGGATCCATTACAGACAAAATACAAATTTTATATTAGAAATTAATGATTGGCGTGAAGAGATAAAAGATCTAACGATTCTAATAGAGGCAACCAGTCGTTTACATTGGTCTAACTAGTAATACAAGCCGACACTCAGTTGCATTGCCTAATCCAATCCAATGGACCATGATGCTCCTATTCCATTCTATACCCACCAATCACTTTATATCATCAACTACAAATATTTCCACCCTTAATTGCACGGCCAAAGGACACGTCCTTGTGGTTGTTGCAATCACTGTCCCTGAGATTTGACAAGTCTTCTTTTTTTTTTTTTTTTTTTTTTTTTTTTTTTTTTTTCATAGTAATCAAAGTTATAATTCCCTCTACGAACTTGTAGAGCTTCGAATGCCAAACACCAATTTTTTTTTTTTTTTCTTTTTTTTACCCTTTCGAAGCAATTACACTTCCTACAAATTGACATTTTTGTGGTTCAACCTTATGAAGATTGATTATTAGACATGACTACCTCGACTAACTTCCTTTCATTTTTTTTCTTCTTTAACTTAACCAAGTCCTATATTACACTTTTTTTTTTTTTTTTTTTTACCCTTCGAGCAAAGTACACTTCCTAAAAATTGAATTTTTGTTTTCAACCTTATGAAGATTGATATAGCATACTACCTCGACTAACTCCTTTCATTTTTTTTCTTTTTAACTTAAACAAGTCTATATAACCTTTTTTTATTTTAAAGAGAATTTTATGAATCATCCAAATAGAAAGTTGACTTCTAAAAAACATGAAAATTGACTTATAAATAACTTTTTTAATGAAAAATTCAGTAAAATCCATTTACTATAAACGAATATGATTTTTTTGTTATTTCTTGACATTAAATAAATTAATACTATGAAGAAAACAGAGTAAAATAATTCAAAGTAGACTATATAAGGGCAAAATAATAATTATATAAACAATTACTTAGAAGAAGGAAAATTATAAAATTTTGAATGGGTAGGGAATTTGAGATAGTACAAATTTGCCTCTTTTAAACACGTCAAGCACATGCTTATTTTTGCAAACCGGTCCTTTTTTAACTCGTGCATTGCATATTAAAATATTAAGTATTAGTTATAATTTTTCTCTTATATGATCTAAATTTTATAATATTAAAACATGATTTCATATTGAAATTTCGTGAATAAAATAAGTAATTAATAATCATAGTCATTGTGAATACAATAACTTAATTGAAAAGAATGCACAAAAATCTCATCAACCAAAAGACCATCTCATTCTGCAGAAAATTAAAGTTTCAGTTTAGTTATTGTAAATGAACTCGGTAATATTTATTTACAAATTTTTTCAATTTTCACATTCAACATAAAAAAATTCATTCAAATTTTCACATTTTTAATTTTATTGAATTAATTATACTTGAACCATATTCAATTGCGAATAATAAAATTTATATATCAATTTTAAATTTAAAAGGAATTCAAATTATCAAAGTCAACGAATTGTAATAAATTTTAAGTACAAATTAGCAAAATTGTACATTTAGAATAAGTTTAATAGTTGATCTAAATTTGAAAATTCATTTGCAAATAATTTTTTTAATGAAAAAAAGTAATCCACATTATATATAACATTTCAATTCCCTTATGCTAAAAATTGTATAAAAGTGCCCAAAACGTTATTAGAGAGGCGAACCGACCAAATTACTTCAAAAAAGAATTGAACTCTGCAAGATCGAATCTCCCGTTATTTATTTTTTAGTTATTTAGAAAAAATTAACCGATTATAATTTGGTAGGTTGAATAAATTCGTACTTTTCGTGAATTCATCTAAATTTTTAATTGGGTTTACTTGTCTGTTTCGTATAATTCATCAACCAATACAATTTAATTTTGGTTGGGTCAGGTTGAAGCTCATTTTGCAGTTCATACTCCAAGGAAGAAGAAATGGCTACGGTAAAAACCAACATCTAAACATACAAAGAAAAGAAAGAACAACCTGCCGTTCTCACTGATCTTCACTAAAAATTCCATCATCTTCAAAAGAAAAGAAAACCTGAGTGGAGGCGAGTAGCTTTTGCATCAGGAAGGCAGAGGCAGCAAACGAAAGATTGAATTTGAAAAGGTGGGGGTTTGACTTTTGATGCAGACGGGGAAAATTGAAAGATGGAATTTGAATTAACTATTGTCATGGCATATGATTTACAAAGCTATGTGTAAAGATAAGGACGCACAGAGGTATTTACGCACCTATATAAGAAACCTATGACCTCACTGGTTTGAAGTTGAGCAGTACGACTCGACCTTGATCACCCTGGTATTATAAGATCCACAAAACCTGCACTTGTGGTATAGCCAGTGGAATGGTGCCGTGCCCTTCTTGTCACAGTCATTGCACAGTATATCCTGGATTACAAAAGTCAGTGTTGGTGAAAGAACCAAGAAGTGTAAAAATACCAGACGATTTACCTGGCAACGGTCCCGGTATTCTTCTGGTAGCTCTTCAGATGCCAACAGTGCATCAAGCATGCCGAAGTAAACCTGAAGAAAAAAAACAGAAATGTTCTGAGGAATCTTCAAAATTTACATTCATTCCAGTCTCACCATAAGTATGGTTGAGCATAGGAGACTCGCTCGACAACCTAATTTAATTTTCATTTCACTCTCAACACGAGAATGGGTTGAGCATAGGAGACAACCTCAAAAGAAAGGTAGCATTCACATTTCATCAGAATTCAAATAAAAGGTATGGTTTCATTAATTTAAGCTAAAGCATGATTTGGTTACTTTAAAGAGTATAGAAGTGAAGAACTAAGTTCCTACATACACAGGGAATTAACTCTCACATAAAACAATTTGGGCTGTTATTAGCGTTTTTGTGTGTGTGTGTGTGTGTGTGTGTGTGTGTATACATATAGAAAAAAAAAAAATTAATTCGCGCCCTTTTTCTTTTGCCTCGGCAATAAAATTAAAAAATATATTTATTTAATTCTTAAATATTAGATTAATTTTTGCATTTTATTGACTATAGATTAACCAGTGTAATTTGTATCCAAACAACCTTCAATGTTTGGACTTTCCATAAAATAAGTATATATACATATCAATGCAAAGGAAATTTTCACTCAAAAATTGCGATGAATTATCAATAATCTAAAAGTTCAAACAAATTATAAAAAGAACTGATAATTCGTTTAAATTTTAAAAGTGAACCAAACCATAAACTTTTCAAAACTATGGTTTTAGATTGGTTTGGCCGGTTTTTGAAAGTTTATGGACACCCCTACTTATAGCAAACCGGAGTACTAGGATCCATTTAGAATAGCAGTATGGGTTGCAGAAGCGGGCTGCTAAACATGCGGATAACTGCTTTTCAGAAAATTACAATAGAAAAACAACAAATTACGAGGAAGAAAGAGAGAGAGAGTACAAGTCCCACAAATAGAACAGGGGGCAGAAGAGTAGAGTGCATTTTCAAAGGCAAGTTCAAATTCAACCAGAATAGCCTCTAATGGTCTAACCTAGTCAACAGAAACCAAGTTTTACAGGCTAGAATATAATTTGGATGTAACGCACCTTTCTATAATGCCACTAATGAACCACAAAAACTTATGTTTATGAGTATATAAAACTACCATAATTCTGTAATTTCCTGAGTAATTTAAAAATAGCTTAACAACTCAAGATCCATTTCAGTCTTGAAACTTCAGAGAAGATCATATTAACTGTTAGGTTTCAGAAATAGCAAAGACAAGTAACGAGAAAAATCAGTTAGAGATGTCCAGAAACTAGAAACAAGGAAAGCTTGTTGGTTATCACAATTTTTGCTGATCTCCAAAATGAATTCCATTTTTTACAAGAAAAAATAACAAAAGATTTTGCAAATATGCCTCACTTAACTCAAAACATTATCATTTTTAATCCAGTCTATAATAGTATTATAGATTAGTTGGTCAAAAAGAGAGTTAGTACATCTTACCGACATATCTCCCAAAGATTTGCTACAAATTGGGCAAATGTAGTGACTGCAAGTATATGCCTGTTACAGAAAATGTGCTGTCAGAATTTATGTACCAACAGGAATTGAAAATGGACAGGACAACAATGACCAAAGCAAAAGCCGAATAGACCTGAAAGCAATTTGAATGCATGAAATGGCCGCAAGGAAGAGCTTTGACACTTAAACTTGAAGTGAACAAAAAGTCACAGCAGATAGGACAATTTATTTCCAGACCTTTCTCTCGGCATTTGTGATCCACTAACTTCATTGCCAAGCAGCAATTACACTTCATGCAATGAAAGAAGTCAACACCAAGTCCATTTCCAACACGGCATAAATTGCAGAAAGGACAATGATAAACATTCCTGAAATAAATTCAAAAAAAGCAAGAAATTGATTAGCAAGCTATCCAGTTATAGACATAAATCAATAGACAATCAAGAAACAAAAGGAGTGAACCTGTCCACAACCAAGATTAGAGCTCTCAGGTTCTTTCCATGAATTAGAAAATCAAATAAAAATACACAACTTTCGCTTCAGGTATGTTAATTTGACAATCAAAATCTTACAGTTGATGTCCTTTAAAATAGAATAGACCATGAAAACACATGCTTCTTCGTTCTTTTTAAATTTCTACATCATCAGTGATTCAGGCACCCCTTCTAGCAAAATAATCAAATTTCCAATTTGGATAAAAGTGCAGGGAATAAAATTGTTGAAAAGATGAAATGCACAAATGATAGAAGATAAATATCATGTAAATAATTCAAAGTCAACAATCATCCAACAAAGTTCACCTAAATATGTCATATCCCACAGTACTATTTCTTTTAAACCTTCCGGCAACCACAAATTTAAGGGGAAATTAATTTTATGAAAGCCTTTACCTTTCATCATCAAAAAATTTGCATATGCTGCAATAGTATTTTGCCATTGATAAACCACCACAAGAAGGTGTTATGCAAACTGGGCCAACGTGCTGAATTTTCAGGCAGCGCATGCACATCATTTCAGATGTCGCTTTCCTGCGAGTATAAACATAATTCAAGTTAATATATGACTAGAAGTGAAACCAAAACAAGGTATATAACAAATGATAAACACTTACCTATCCATTGAATGGTCACTGACTTTATCATGGCAGAACCTGCACGTGAATAACTTTCCACAGCAGGCAGCACGGAGTTTACAGTTCCGTTTATAATGCTCACACCCAAATTCACGTTTCTCTGGATCGCGAAATGAAGGATAACATCCAAGGAAGTCTTCACCATTTGAAAATTCACCAGTTCTTGCATGAGGTGACTTCTGCTGAGCAGCTATCCAGCGACTAACAAAACCAATATGCTGATCAGAGCGAGCAGAAGAATGATAGTCAAAAAGAGTTCAGACAAACAAAGCATAAACACACCTGGTCATTAGATTTTGAATAAGATATGCTTTTCTTCTTGGATCAAGAGATGAATCTCGAGAAACTTTTCTTATCTCTGCTTCAAGTTCATTTTGATTCATGCGAAAAATATCTTTCCAGCCAGGCTTAAACGTATTGTCACTGTGATCCAAGCTTTCATGGAGATCAGTGCCTGAATGAGCGCCAAAACAAAACACAATGAAAAAAATCTTGATAATTTATTTTTTTGAATAAAAAAAATGCAACATTCAGCCGGGTCTCAAGTCGCAGCAACAAAATAGAAATGTTATTTTACAGGGATTAACTTACAAACTATCAGCAATAATAGAAGATTCACATACCTAGTGATATACAGCTGCCTGATGTTGGCGCTTGTGAAGTTTCAGCGAAAGTACCCTCCCACCATTCATTGAGCCACTCACAAAACATTGTGTTTTTCGTAGCATGTTTCCATGTGTCCATCATTTTGTTCTGCTCTTCCTGAGTGAGAGCAGATGTTACCCATGGCAACATTGATTGAAGCACCTCCGCACCTGTAGTACCAATTATTCGACCAACAATTTTGTCCTGTTCCTCCACTGAAAAATGTAAGTCAAATAATGGCCATAACTCAAGTTCTTCCCGAAAAACATGTTGATCCAGTGATACTCTAATGGATTTGCACATGCCCTGCAGCTTTGTTGCAAGCTCATTATACTTTCTCAAAGTTTCACTGCGATCAGAAGAATCAGATTGGTTTCCAGTTAACTCATCAGATAGATCGATACTTTCCAAGCATTCCTGAAGTCGTGTAAGCTCAGAGAGTGTAGATGAGATATCTTCAAATAGTTCCTCTTCCTGCTTGTGATCCAGCGTGTAAGAATGGCTAACATTATGAAGTGTCTCTTTAGACTCTAGTTCTGGAAACACTATGTCATCCTCTGCATTACTGTGGGCCCTATATAAACCCCATAACAGACGAAATCTACCTGTAAACTGCCTAAGCAAAGATTCATTACAATCATTTAGTTTTCCAGATTCAACATCCAAATATTCCAAGTCTTTGCGGATGGCTTTATGAAATTTAAATATGGTATCAATAGGTCGTGATGCACAACCACTGTCTGTGGGACTTATATCTGTTTCCCAATTAAAAAGACTAGAGTTAAGGGAGGGAGCAGAAGGACTAAAAGACAAGGAGCGCAGAGATTTTGCCGCAGCAAGAGAACTAATTCTTAGATTACCGGTGTTCACACCTAATCCAGGGACACAGCAAGACTTATTACTACAAGATGATCTGGGAATATTAACAGTCTCCGGAGAGCGACAAGCATCATCATCTTCCTGTAATACTAAGTTTCCTCGCTTGACCAGCCTTCTTCTTTCGTCTGCTTCATTGGTTTGGATAAAAGAAGACTTTCTATTGTTAGCCAACTTAGGATTGCTGTCAGAGATTGATTGTTTGGCATCCTCCGGAATTGTAGTCAGAATTCTCACAGGACAGCAACCAGTAGCACCTGAAGACAAACAAATGTTCCTAGGACGACCTTTGCAAGCCCAACCAGAAAACAGTGTAACCAATGCAGAATCTGAAGCTGGAGCTGCATTATACCACTCTGGGAGTCAAAGATTGAAAGAAAGAGAAGACACAGATACCACAGAAAACACACGTGGAAAAACATAATCAACAGTGATAGAGAGGAAGCTTGAGAATTGGTATAGACCTGCCATGCACATGTTTTGAAGAAAAGACTTTGCTTCTTCTTCGCTAAGTGATCCTACTAACCATGGTAAGACACATTCAATCAATTTCAAGGGCATCACGCATAAGCTTTGATAAAGAAGTTCACGCTGTCTTTTGGCACTAAAATGCTTTCGAGCAAGGGGGAGAACCTACCAATGCATATCAGTCTGTCAGATCATTTGTAGAGACAGCAAGAGATACTTGATTTAGAATTCCAAGGATATAAAAACAATAGTTATACAGTACAGTAATGGCATGAAGTCTATATAGTTAAGAAATAGAGAAACTAGGTTGGAGCATACTCCAGCCATGGGAGAGATATGTTTCATGCAATATTGCAAATATAGCTACTCACCTGAGCTTCCTCATTTTGAAAGTGTTTCTGTATGGTATCCATGATATGATCAGCTTGCAAGCACAATTTTGTATAGAATTCAGTAAGAGATGTGTTAGCTCCAGCACTTTGAATACTTTCAATCAGACATCTAAGTTTGTCAAATTGAATTTCTTCTTCAGCATGCTCCTGGGCAAAGGACAGTTCTGCATCTACAGCAGGGAATATAACTTTGTCCTCAGCAATACTGCACTCAAAAGAGAAAACAGAGTTCCATTGCACAATGTAAATGGTCAAACATAGACAATATGAATCCTGTGTTTCTCTCATATCTTATTCAAGGAGGGCAGGAGGGGAGAGAGAGTTTCAAATCCTTTAAAATGCTTAAGTGTCACTACCATGTAAGAGCTGACATTTTTCAAAATAGAATCATTTACCTATGTTTTTATATATGTTCTCTTAAAAATTATATATATTGGCCCAAAAAAAACTTTCTGAAATTATATATCTTACATATGTTTTTACGCATGTTTTTCAAAAATTAAACACATTGGCCCCTGAACTTCCTAAAATTTTATTTCCTAATATAAATTTTACACTTATTTTCATCAGTTCCGTGTTTGATCTTCATATTCTGAATATTTACTTGTCACTCAACTATTGAATATACTTTAATTGGCCACAATTTTTTTTTCTTTTCATCCTTATTTTGGTCCCTGCAATTATCGAAGTCTGGTTCTGTCCCTAGGCCCATGAAAACACAAAGTTGAAAGAAGAAAGATCTACTAATGTCAAAATTGCTTTAGGTCCTAATATGTGAAATTCAAGGAGATCTTACCGCCAAAAGTTTGCCACGCTTTGTGAACTAGAAGTTTTTGAATCAGAACGAAATTGTGGTTTCAAAAATTAGATATAATATGGGAAGCATTAGTTCATGCATCACCCAATAATCTAAAAAGCTTATCCATGTTGATTATCTTTATCCACATATCATAATGCATGCACCACTGTTGACACACTACACTCAGACAATATTATGTTCACTTGAGTTGGTCAGAAAAAAAGTCCCAGAAAACAAAACCTGTGAAATATGCAAACTTCTGCAATGAATTGCAGCCTCTTATTGAATGCAGACAGATCAGAAAAATCCCCAGATAGCTGTATCATCCTAGCAGCCTCAGCTATATCATTCAGCTCTCTTCTTATTGCAGCATGCCAAAGCAAAATTTCATCTATGGGATGGCCAATGGTTGAATTGGCTGGATAACAATTTAGCTCCATATATTTCCTTTTACCAGTTCTAGAAGATTCACATGCACAAAGTGTGTTTTTGCTTTGACAGATTAAGGCTGGTAGACCTGAATCTTGATAGCAAGCCTTAGAATCATCACAGCAACTTGTACATGTTTCAGCCAATTTTCCACCCTCCATCCAGGTGAAAATTACCTTCATTAACAGAAAAAAAAAAAAAAAAAAAAAAAAAAAGAAGATCACATGCACAAAGCGTGTGTTTTTTTGCATATATGACAGATTAAGGCTTGGCTAGACCTGAATTCTTGATAGCAAGCCTTTAGAATCATCACAGCAACTTGTACATGTTCACCAATTTTTTCCCACCCCTCCATCCAGGGTGAAAAATTACCTTCATTAACAGAAAAAAAAAAAAAAAAAAAAAAAAAAAAGTCAGCCTTTTCTTTTCTTTTTCTAATAGTAGTCCATCCAAAGATGGAGTGCACGCCCCAAAAGACCTCACCAGATGAAGAAGTTTCTCTTTTGGGATTATCTTGGACAAGCACTTGTGCATATCTTGATATTCATCAGACGATATGGAGGAAGAAAGCCAAGGAAGAAACTCCGCCATCATATTAACAGGAATGCTGCATAGAAATTGCCAAACTAATGACGCCTGCTCTTCAAATGAAAACTTCTCAATAAGCAAGGGAAAGACCTGCCATTTTCAACCACAAGCTTGTGAGTTTCAATTATAATTTTTTTTTTTTTTTTTTGGAATTAACGTAATTTTTTAAGAAGTCTGAGGCTAAATTTTTCATATATGAAAATAGATAAAATAAAGAATAGAGAAAGCTACAAATTGAGTATGTTGTGCTTTGCGTAGAGTTAAAGACATAATAGTTATTTAGTAGTTCGTTCCGTGTTAATTCAAGCAGCGTGTTAATTCAAGAGACCTACTTTCTTAGTCAATTCATGTATCTCCACATCATGCCATATTGCTTGTATTAACAAATGGATGCATTCATTTTCCCAATTTTCATTATGGGACTAGGGCCTAATAATTAATATTTAATTTTGACACAAATGCATAGCGCTCAAATTATAGCCTCTAGTTGACCTTCATATCTTTTTTGAATTTACTTATGAATTACAGCACTTAATTTCATAGTTAGGCAAGTGAAAGGCCTGCGCATTTCGTCAACCACAAGCTATCTTACCGACGGCGTTTGTGAGTTTCAATTATAATTTTTTTTCTTGAATTTACTATGAATTACAGCACTTAATTCATAGTAGGCAAGGGAAAGACCTGCCATTTTCAACCACAAGCTTGTGAGTTTCAATTATTTTTTTTTTTTTTTTTTTTGGAATTAATGTAATTTTTTAAGAAGTCTGAGGCTAAATTTTTCATATATGAAAATAGATAAAATAAAGAATAGAGAAAGCTACAAATTGAGTATGTTGTGCTTTGCGTAGAGTTAAAGACATAATAGTTATTTAGTAGTTCGTTCCGTGTTAATTCAAGCAGTCTACTTCTTGTCAATTCATGTATCTCCACATCATGCCATATTGCTTGTTTAACAAATGGATAGCATTCATTTTCCAATTTTTCATATGGACTAGGCCTAAATAATAATATTTCAACTTTTGACACAAAATGCTAGCCTAAATTATAGCCTCTAGTTGACCTTCATTCTTGAATTTACTATGAATTACAGCACTTAAAGTAGGGGCCCTCATAAGCACATAATGACCACTGCATCTTCACGCAAAAGCTTATACTGATTTCCATCATCCAAACAATGGATATTAAAACCAATGAAGAAGCATAGACAATAGTTTGTGATCATGAGAAAGAATTGTAGACATGTCAAGACCAAATATCTTGAGAATATCAAACCCCAAACCTTATGTGGAGGCAAACTATAATAATCTGCTATATAAAGCAACTAAACCAGTAAAAATGAAGAATGTTTTACACATTAATTCCTCTCAGTAACTAAATGAAATATTCAACTTATCAAACTAAATTTGAAGAGATATATAACAAAGACAATGCAAAATATCATTGCATCAATGATCTAAACAAATACCTGCTCCTCTTCCTTAGACAAATGTTGGCTAATTGATGTTCGAAGAGCACCCGTACGAGAAGCTAACTCTCTGCGATAGCTTTCTTCATTTTGTTCAGTGGAATTCAGAAGCTCAAACAATTGATCGAAAAGAACACTTTCTCCCTCATGTTCAAGAGAGTATGTCCGTGCCACATTCTTGACACGTATATCAAGAGCTGGAAAAATAACCTGCAATTAAAGTTTACATAGTCAAAATTTCCAACAAACAATCGATCTTCTAGCACTGCGTTTGGAGATGACAAGAACAAGTTTTTGACATATTGTCAACATCTTTGATTGAAGAATCTCTAAACTGAACCCATTGACAAAGCTTAAATAATTCATTGGCAAACATGTGCTACACCACATTCTGTATTTTCAGACATCTTAGTCTTCCAAAAGATTCAAACTCCAAAACTATCATTTCAACAATACAATAATTCAAGAAATGATCATGATGGAATATTCCAATATACTTTTGGGAATTGAGGCAAGAAAACCACATTAATTCAATATCTAGTAATTTGGGGACAAAAGCAGGGATGGGTGGAGTGAATAATCAACTACTAGAATTAAGGCAAAGTCAGTAAGACATCGACTTGTAAAATGAAAGCAACATAATCTCATGCTTTACTAGGCTTTTAAAGCTCATGTTGCACACATTAATATACAAATATAGTGAGACCCCAGCAGGCAGAAAGAATGTAGAAGAATAGATGAAGTGAAGTTTGACCAATTGTAGTGCGATCAAACACCTCTAATTCCATGAATACAACTAAATAATAAAATTAGAAACTAATTCACACATTTTTCTTGCATTGCATTTGAGACTTGCTATCCTTGAAACGTGCTGTATGGAAAATACATCCTCATATACAGGTCTTTTTTTTAATGATATAGAAAATCTATACAACCATGTGCAATTGCAAGGCAATGTATTGAAGTGCAGATTCTACTGGATAATTGCAAGTTGGCATCCCCTCTTGTCGCTGATTTTTTTTTTTTTTTTCACCCAACAGAAAAGAGAGAGATTCTACAAAACCTAGTTTTCAAAAGATATTGCTACTATCTAACTGGAAAGTAGCACAAATCATGACCACAAACCAAAGGAAATAATGCAGAAATCTTCAAAATTCCCTGCCAACTACCCCTCTCTTTCAATTGGGAAACTAAACCAATAAGTTGTACTACAGATGCTACCAATATTCAATCCTTTAGACCAATTTGCAAGCAACATTCAAAAGCATTATTTTTAACAAAAGAAAATGAAGATCATGCAAGAAAAAAATGAACAGTTGAACCAAGCATTCCGTCAAATAAAATAAAAAGAGAGATAATTCAAGTATACATCCATACAATCTCCAAAAATATTTACCTATCTAATTGTAACATAAGAATGCGCAGTCTGACAGTGATAACGGAATTCAAAACATAGAAATCCAGATTGAAGAAACTGAATCTGAATCAACTTGGAAAATAATACTAATAAATAAACAATCTCAACATAACAAGAACAATCCGACCTACCTCGTCTTCAGCATTGCAGTGATTCTTATATATAGCGCGAAAGAGGTGATACCTCCTAAGCAACGGCTTAATATCTCCGCCAGTTGTGGCAAAAGTCAAGGCGGCGCAGTGGAGACCATCGAGCTCAGACCTAATAGCTTTATGGAAGAAAAGAAATACAAGAATTGGAGATTTAAGAGCCGAGTTTTTAACGCAAGCTTTTGACGGCGTAGAAGGATCGATTGGGTTAACTGGCCCTGCCATTACCGCTACACCTCCTGCTCCTCCGTCTACGCCTGCAAATGGCGTCCCCATTATACAAAATCAAAGCTAAAAAAACTCGAAATGATTGCAGATTCAGAAACTTCTTAAAGAAAAATCCCTAACAGTGATCTATTTTCAAATTCCCATTTTCATGTTGGAAAGTGTCTAAATACAAATATACACAATAATATGCATTCATTGCTTTTGTCTTTGTTTCTCTCTCTAAAAACAAGGAGAAAGAATTAAGTAGCGGCCCAAAGAACAAGAAGATTAGAGAGAGAAAAAGAAAGGAGAGGCGTTTTATAGTTAAAATCCACGCGGCAGCAATCGCTTGTTGTCCTGTTTCCACCATTACCAGATTAACGTTCTCTCCATTTTTTTTTATAATTTCAATACATTTTTTTAATTACAATTTATTCTTACTAATAATAATTTAGAATGTCAATAATAATTTATCATTGAATTATGTTATTATTTTTAAAAAATTTTATTTGTGAATAAAAATAATTAGAAACATTTTAAATAACATTTTGATTAAAAATAATATTTAAATCCTTATTTATTTAAATGTTTGAAAATCAAATTATGTTTTTATATACTCTTTTTATCTCTTATTTATTCTATTTGGATAGATTGCATTTTCCCATGTTCATTTGAAAACCATTTTTCTATCTTTACTTTATTATATATAAGAATTAAATATTAATATAATAAGGACATTAATTAATTTCTTTTAAATCCTATACATTTTACTGGTAATCCTCTTTAGGCAATCAAAATAACAATGATGTTCACTAAGCATTTTATAAGCATTAAAAAAATATGGATTTGCCTCTTTATAATTTTCAAACAAAGAAATTTTTTCTTGAATTTTATTACTAACCATATGATGGTGCAAATAGACATAACGAATATACTTCTAAGCGTATTGATTATTTTCTATAAATATACACATACGTTCTTGAAATAGATCGATGTATAATATTTATACCAAAAAATATAACACAGGTAGAATACATTTGAGGAAATTAATACCCGATGGTCTGTGAGCTTGTAGTGATAGTACTCCATGTGCAACAAATCCTCATCACAAATGGTAATAGAAAATGCTTAGGTATCAAATTATCAACATGCAAAAGATAAAATGATAAAAAGAACGAAAGATAAAAATGTTTAGCAAGACTTAGAAAATCTTCAACAGTGAATTATAAAATTTTCTGATGGGTTGAGTGGCAAAATAAGAATGATGGTTATAAAATTTTTTATGATAACTACAATTCTGAGAGACGCCTATTAGATTCTAGAGTTTATAAGCTAGAGTTTTAGTTGGATTATGTTTCAAAAACTTATCAATTTATCCATATTTGTTAGATTTTAGAGTTTATAAGTTATAGTTTGAATTGAATTAGGTTTCAAAACTTATCAATTTTTCTATATTAAATATTAAATATTAAATATTAAATAGAAATTATTTGAATTGGCCGATCAAAATACACGAAAATAAAAAACCTCAAATTTTATTAAAAAAACAAATAGAACGCTTTAAACCTTTTATTTGTTTCAGTTTATATATATATATATATATATATTCTTTTTTTTTAAGCTAATTAAATATACTCCGATTGATAAGTCAAAAGGGGATTTTGTTGTATGCTACCTATATTTCATAATACTTGTCACATTTAGAATTTCACGTCCTTTAAGAAAATTATTAAAATTGTCTAAATTATAATAAATTATTAAATAAATTGATTATATTACCCTTAATTTAATACCAATTCTCTAAGAAAACCATTAATCTAACACTAATTCTCTAATAATTATTGGTCATATACAAAGAGTAAACATGAAAAAAAATATTTATTATTCCTTAAAATCACAAATATAACAAGTATTTTAAAACAAACAAATTTTCTCAAATGTAATAAATATTATGGGAGCAGTAGCTCGTAATATTATTTCGTCTATTAAATTTTGAATTTTTTTAAAATTATAAATTATTGACAAATTGAACTAAAATCGACTGCACTTAACTCGTTTATAGTCTGCATACATTTTCTGAGAAAACTATTCTATAATTTAGGAAAGGAGAAAATAAAATAGGTCATCAATTTAAAAAAAAAAAAAAGACTACGTAACCTCCTATGGATCACAAGAATATACGTCAGTCATTATCGCGTAGTTGTGTTTGCAGGTTTGGTTTCAAATGATTCATGAACACAGTAGAGTTTGAATAATTCCAATTAATTTTTTAATGCCTGGTTGTTATGCCCTTTGATTAGTCACATTTGGGTTTTGACTTCTTTCTATTTAATTTGATTTGTTGCTGGAATTTGACCTTTCAATATATTATAATTACATTTTTAAGTTAGCATTTGGCATTGGCTAAAAAATTAAATCAAGAAGGTTGAGTATATGTGCAATTCATACATGTTTTTACAGATCAGCCATTTGAATGATGATTTTTCTTTAAGGAATAAAAGATTAGATTTAAACAAAAAATTTTATAATAAATTAATAATACTCCAAAACATTTTATAATAAATTTAAACAAAATAAATTATTTTTTTTCAGCCAACAATGAACTATGGAACTTTATATAATTCATTAAAACTCCATGGATTTTATGTGGCACATGGAAAGCAAAATTTATATAGAGCAAAATCAATAAAATAATCAAAATCGTACTTTATAAATATAATTTAACTATTTAACAGTTAAAGAAATGAAATTGAGAAAATATGAATTTCTTTCTTTTAAAATTTATCGATTTCATGGATTATGCATTATTTTTCTAAAAAGAGATTGTAAATTAATTGGATGTTTAAATTCTAATGCTCAAATTTTTTTTTTCCGGAATAATTAATAGATGAAATACAATTAGTCCGTTTCTGTATTTTTAAAATTATAATAATTTGTCCTTATATTTTACTTTCATTACATTATTAGGTTATTCCATGTAATTTTGTATCTTTTCCGTTAAGTCAACAAGAAAACATAATAGTTAAATGAGAGATATTAAAATTTTATACTAGAAAAAATTTTGTTATTTGAGAAATATGACTAGTTTGTCCATGTGGTATTAAAAATATATTAAAATTGAGAATAAATAAAACCGGGTATAAAAAAAATACAAAAATTAGATGAAAGAATTAGGAAGTAAATTATAAAAAAATTTTAATCTATTTTCGAAAATGAAAAAAATAACTAATTGTATTTTCTAAATCACAGCGACCCTAATTTTTCCAATTCAAATCACCGCCTAATTTATTTCATATAAAAATTTATGTTTTCCGGATAAATAATCTGAAAAAAAATCTAATCTGACTTGGCATTCGCATAACACGTGGTGTGGGGGATAAAAGATGTGCCATGTGAGATAAGAAAGCCACTGAGAGCGGTGTGTCAAAGGACAAGAACCGTGCACACGTATGGGCAACACGGGAAAATCAGGCTGCGGCACGGACAGTAGCGGGACCTTTGTCTTTTGCGCTTGTCACAAAGTCCACGTAAACTACCACGAATTGTGGGTGAACAGAATCAGGTGATGACGTGGAGTTGGTAGACCTGACACTGACAGTGTACAAGGGCATCATAGTCATTAAACTGTATTACATTGATTACATCATTAGATAATTAGATTTTGGAATAAATAAAAGAGATTATATATGTCACTTACAAAAGGCAAAATTCTTCAAATGCGTGACATCAATTTGGTCAAAGGTTGTCGATGGCTTGTTCTGTTTCAACTTAATACTATAGTAAGTAAAAGTATTATTGTTATACAAAAAAATATTAAATTAAAAATAATTCAAGAATAATGTTAACATTTTATGTTAATATGAACAATGAAAATAAAAAATGTTTTGATATTATAATTTCATAAAATTCCAAAAACTTCTAAAGTTAATTGATATCGAGTTAACATAAAACAAAAATTAGTTTGCTTTTAAAAACATATTTGCCATATATGCACATAGAAAAAAATTATATATTTAATGATGATAATTGAAAATATATTAAAACAATGAGTAAAAAAAAAAAGTTGTATATTAGCTGCCTAACGAAATTAAATATGAAAGAATTAATAATACAATATATATTAATAAATTACTCATATATATTCCTTCTCCAAAAAAAAAATCATATATATTGAGAGACTAATTTTTGTGCGGATTGACTCGTAAATTTTTCTTCTTCTTTGGTATTAGAACATCAAATTTTGAATTATCCTCTTTCTAGCATTTTAAATATGACATTCTTACAATATTATTTTCCATCTCTCTCTTAAAATCTAAAAGCTAAAACTTCAAACCTAAAGTCTCTCTTTTCTTCTTCCACGGGCGGCTACCGTTGAGCTCTTACCAGTGGTCACCCCTTTCCTTTTTCGTTTTTTGCAAATAATCCTTAGATCTGTTTACAAATCTGAGTTAATGTCGTCCAAATATTGAGATTTATTGTTGCCCAAATATTGAGATTTTATTCCCATATCTAGTTCTGAGTTATTGTTATCACCATTATGGTGATTTTGTCTAACGTCTTTTATTATTTGGATAGTTATACAGAAAGAAGTACAGATCTCTTCTCCAATAGAATGAATAAATTTGAATGTAATTATATCAGACTTATATAAAGATCATGGAGTCGAACAGTGACCATAATAGCCACTAAGTGGAGTAAGTGATTGCCTATGATACAAATATTATGTTTTGTCAACTCAATTAGATACTTCAAATCAAGATTTTATTTTTTTATTCTTCGTATAAGTGGTTTATTATTACACTTTCTATGGAAAAATATATAAATATATTGATATATAACTCATATCTATATACAGTTTCCAATTAATGAAATTTCTAGTTTAATTTTTCTCAAAAAAAAAAAAAAAAAAAAAAATTTTTTTTTATTCTTCGATATAAGTGGTTATTATTTACACTTCTATGGAAAAATATATAAATATCATTGATATATAACTCCATATCTATATACAGTTTCCAACTTAATGAAATTTCTCAGTTTAATTTTTTCTCAAAAAAAAAAAAAAAAAAAAAAAAACTTTGACATTCTTATATTTTTCTGGGGGGCATAACTGTTCTCATATTCTTTTTAATTGGTGTTTCTTGCTTTCTGATAAACTATAATTAAATACTTAGTAACTTATTTATAAATGTACTAAAAATATTAAAATGTAATATAGTTCCATACATTAAATAAGATATTAATCGTCACACCTTAAAGGATTTTATAACGCTCGATCAAAGAACACTTTTAAATGATCTTGATGTCAATTACTCGACTCCACCATTATGCATGTGGTTTGGGCTCCAAGAATTCATGACAATGACTCTATAAAAGCCTCAATTCATTCTCTTTCTACAAATAACTTCACCTTTTTCCAATTTTCATATCAATTATCACATATGTATATTAACTGTTAGCAAAATTATTAAAGTTCACAAATAAAAATTACATTTTATAGAAATTAACGAAAAAAAAAATCTTTTTCAATCGAATAAAACAACTATTTTTGAGTTATTTGTTTCCATATATGCTTTTATTTGAATTTTATTCCAATAATGATAGGTACTTTTTTAATTATTTAAAAAATAAAAAGAACCAATATTTGGAAAAAGTTTTGGACGGTTCCAACTGGAAAGAAAGTAATCCGGTATTTATGGAGGGCAAAAGCAGAGATTTTCATAAAAAAATAAGTAAAGAGTTGTGAATTTGAATTCACAGGGCAGGCATGAAGGGGGCACATGGAAAACTGACCAACAAAGTGTGGCAGTCCTCGGGCTCGGCACGGGAAATGACCGGGTCTCTTTATGTTAGAACTTGAAAATACTTTCTAATCTCACGGAGACAGCATGTGAAGCTGATTTCATATTTACTGATACTTGATTTTAGAAGCAAGTAAATAGGTTGATTTGGTTCAAATCAAACTAAAATCAAGGGGTTGGAAAAATAAAAATCATATTTTAGAAGTGAAATTTGAAACGAATAGAAAATTGATATTGAATTGAACAAACTTTTGAATAGTCAAATAAATATGTCAAATTCAGGTTGATTTAATTGATTTTTCCATATCGGTTCGGTTTTAAACCTAAGCTTATAATTTTCTACAAAAAAACAAGCTGAATCATACAATAATTTTGGCCCCAAATTGAATTAATTGATAAAGCCGAACTTCCTTTTGAATATATTCATCGAACTGAAAATCAAATTGGTAAAATAAGATTTTTTTGGTTCCAATTCGATCAATGCTTTTTACCATACCTCAGCTTGATTTGTGTCTAAATAAATAAAATTGTCAGGTTTTCATAATGCTTTAATCAAACCGTTGAATAGTATTTCTCAATCAATTTGATTTTTTCATCAGCCATCAACTATATTTAGAGTTTTTACATCCTTATCTCTCCTTTAGGCCCACCCTTCTCTTTAAATAAGGGTAAAAAAATAGCAATCGACTCAAATTTCAATCCAATTGGGAAATTATTAAGATAAATGTAAAATAAAAATAATAAATAATAAAAATACTAAAAAATAATTAAAAATAATAAAAATAATAAATGTAAACACATTCCAGTCAAATAAAAAATTATAAAATTAAAGCATATTCTCTGCATGAGGCCCACGAGATTTATTTATTCTTTTTTTTATCTATTGTGGTACATAAATTCTAGTGAAAAAATTATGGAAAATTAGTATCGTTTATGAATTTCCACTTTTTTTTTTTTTTTTTCACTTTTATTTAAAAAAAGATATCAGTGTTTAATCAATTTCAAGATTAATATGATATTATAATTGACATATTGACGTATTAATTCAGTATTATATAAGACAAGCTCCCATCAATGTTAAAGTTTCAAAAAATTCTTAAATAATTATTTTTTATAACTACGATCTATCTTTTAAGGAATAATTTCTTGATTACTTCTCTACCGCTCAGTTTTGAACAGCTCTTAAAAAACATACTCACACATGTTCATAAATTATCGTTATTTTATATCTTTATAAAACTTATTGTGGACACAAAGAAATTAATTAAATCATCAAAAACATTGTTGAGCATATAAAAAATAGCCATTAAATATTTATTAGTGAGTTTATAATTTAGTTAAATAAAGTTATGAATAAGTTTGAATTCACTCAAAATTGAAGAAATCAAATTCAAATAAAATTTGAAACTTGATGAACATAATAACTATAACTTAAATTGTACAATAACCAGAAACCATGGCATTAGGTCATGGGTTGATCATCATAACTTAGTCATGGATTCGATCCTCTGCAACGGTAAATTCCATCTGACCAATCCTTTACTTTTAAGGGCAATGTTGGAAATTAGCCAAATTTATGGACGGTTAAAACGAAATTATGGACCATTGGATACCTCGTGTAAGTATAAAAAAAAAAATAAACAATTTCAATTGCCACGATACTTAAAACTCATTTATGGATCTATTAATAAATGAGAATTATATATATATATATATATATATAATATATATATATATTATTATATATATATAGAGAGAGAGAAGATGAGGAGAGAGGAGAGAAGAGAATGAGAGAGAGAGAGAGACGGAGAGAGAGAAGAGAGGTGGGATGAAGTGATTTGACTAACTTTTTATTTTAGATAATTTGTTGACTAGATAGGAAGGTTCTAGTAGACTTAATACCACTATGTAAAGACTCCAAGTTCCCTGTACAGATATAAGATTGCATTGGACTTTTATAAACACTATTAAAACTTCGAATTTCCGATAGAGATAGAAGTTTATGGAACTTATAATTATCCTACTAAAAAACTCCGACGCCCGCGATATGTTTTGGAAAATGAGAAAAAGGTAAGGACTCATTGTCTCCATAAACAATTTATCCTTTTTTTTTTTTTTATATTTTATTAGTTTTGAGTGCCTACAACCAATGTGTAAGAGATTTACTCATAGATAAATGGCAAGTAGGGTCTTGATTAGCATAAGCTCTTCAAAGCCTCAAAACGACCAAACCATTTATTTAAAAAATGAAGAGGAATGGGCAAGAAGTGTATGTCATAGAATCATAAGGTACATGTGTTAGTAAGTGGGATGGACTAAGCAACACCAAATATAAATCAAATGGGTGAGGTGTGTTATCCTTATGTTGGCACCACTTTCTTTCAATTTAAAATATTTTTGGGCACTAAAAATTTGTGGTAACCCACCAACTATACAAAAGTTGTGCCACTAATTTTTTTTGTCCACATTAGGCCTGTTCCCTATTCATCCCTCTTTTCTTTTATCTCCGTAAAGGAAAAACTTTTCCCACAAAATTTACAAGCTTTTTTTTAAGAGACAAAAATTTGCAAGTTTTCATTAATAATATTATTTTTTTTTGTAAATCCACTACGTATTCGGACCCTATTATTAAGCACTGTCCTTAATTCGCTCAGGGCCTTAAGACTCCTTGTCCTCTTCTCTACAGGTTGCATTTAGTAGGATCGAACCGAGAGCTTCCTTTTACATGCCCAACCTGACGTTCAATCTTTTTTTTCTTTAATTTAAAACAACATGTTTGGATCAGATAGTATTAAAATAACAACTTCTTGATAGTTGTGACTTTATTTAAATAAAATTTGTCTAAAAATCAAGCCATTACCTGCTTATCGGCGAACTACATGTGTTAGCTCTAAAGGCTTTTCTGATTAATGAGGTATACTATAATAGCAATTTCATTGTTAATTAAGTGAAACCACTTACACATCATTTTTATGGCATGAAAGAAAAGTAAGGAACCTTAACATACAATAAGTAAGATTTAATAGTACTTATTTTTATGTTTGAGATAAAGAAGAAAAGCATATGAGTAAAGGTTTAATAAACTTGTTGTTATTTTGGTGTGAGAGTAATGGAAAGCAAAATATCTTTTTTATGAAATTATTTATTTTTGAGGCAGTCTATTTCTCCGGAAGTTTTACGAGGCTATTTTATCAAATTCTCTTAGAAGGAGTTGGTCTCGCGTCTTTAAGTATTCTCTACCTATCCATCTGTAATCATGTTTTCGGGCATTAGGTACTCTTTTGTTAAAGATCGTTAAATGTTTAATTTGATTAGAATTATCTTTAATAAGATATAATTTATAAATTAATTTAAAAGACATATTTTTAAGAAGATTTTGCGAGATAAATGAGAAAAGGAAAGAAACAAAAATAGAAAAATTTATAAATGAGGACAAGATTTCGAATTTTTTTTTTTTAAAACAAAATGGTAGGGACAATATAGAACATACCACTTCAACGTGAGTTTAAAACCTTCCAAATATACCTTCCAAAAAAAACTTTCCATCTTCCTCCAAGAACAATTTAAAAAACTCAAACTTTAACTATAATAATGGAAAGATTATTTCTAATGTAATTTATTTTTTTGGAAAGTATATCTTTTATTGTATTAAAATATATTGAATCATATGATAGATCGGTTTGAAGACTTGACTTATCTGAAGAGAAAGTTTAGGAGTATTATATATATATATATACATTACCATACACTTGGATGATAGTTGCGAGAGGCGCATATTAGTGATAATATTGTATGCAAAATGATACCAAATGCCTTCTAAAGGGAATGGTATTGGGGATTTTCTTCAAGAAATGATCTTCCACAGAAAGATAAGTCCGCTACAAGATCTCAACTATTTTTATTTATTTTGAGTCTAAAAGAGATTTAAAAATAAAAAAAACCTAACAAATACGAGAATTAGGCTACATCTATAGCATCCAAATTTAAGCAGATTCCTCAACTATATTATATTTTATTAGTTAGAATAAAATGATATCCAACGTCCTTCTTTACGAACTATGATCGGGAAGAAAATTTTTGGTAAGTGCAAAAAGCATGTATACGGCTTGTGAAAAGCCAAACTACCCTTTTTTTTCCGTTGGCTTGCAACTTCCCTAGGCCCAGAAAAATTCCTAAGTTCCTAACCCTAATTACTAATTAGGTCCCAATTACAAGAAGCGGTTCCTTTTTAAAGAATGTTTTGGGCACACCCCTTAATTAAATTAATTAATTCAATGGCAGCTAGCAAAGGGACACAAAATGAATATGGTAGAGCTACATGGGACGTTAATATGAGAGGTTTAGGAACCAACAAATCTTAAAGAAAAGGTGGGTCTGTTTAAAAATTGTGTTACATTTACATGCAGCTTGACTAGATAATGCAATACATATTCTTGATTAGATTCATGTAGGCCAAATTGCGGGTACTCCTAAATCTAGTGAGCACCATTCCTCCTCTTCACACTCAATGTTGGCTTCTTTATGCGGAATCTGAAATTTCAAGCTTAAATATACATTCACTTTGTCTTCCACTTCTATTTATATGGGTTGCCATTTTTTGATTAAATATCCACTTACAAGGTTCAGCTATTAATCAAGTTTATAAGAATGCTAGTACTCCAACAAAAAGAGAAACAAAGATTCATCAAAAAATTTTTCTAAAGTGGGAGCATAACAATGAACATGAAATAAATATATTCAATCATATATTTATATGGATTATTTCTATAAGTTTACTAGCGGTAAAATATAAAATATGATAGTAACATCTAGGTTGAATTATTATGTCAGTAGTCGAGTTGACTTATTTAATTCGATTAAACGAGCATTCAATAATGTTTTTTATAGAAATTACAATTTGCTAACAATTTTATAAAAAGATTTAATTTTATTTTCTGTTACTTTTCACCAAAATATTTAATTATTTCCATATAATATAGAAATAGGGGTAAGAACCTATCTTAATCCTTTCCCTTCTCTTTTGCCATATTCGATTACAGATTTATCAATTTTTCATGTATTGATTCCGATGAAGATGAAGAATCATATCTGCCAGATTTATCATTCCACGAGTAGTGCTCCACCCTTCTTCGATTGCGGGCAACAAACTTCCTCTCGTAGTTATTATCACGTTGATGCAGACTTCCCTATCACCCGGAATTGGAAAAAAGGAAAGGAGTTGGCTTTCCACCTGCCAAACGAATTTGAATTAGGAAAATCGGTCGGTAACCAGGAACTCCATCGACTTTAGGTGATTAAAAACAGGAAAGAAGGATGGAACGAACTTGGAGTTAAGGTTCGTTTCTGATTTTTTGGATTTAATTTTTTTTCTCTCTCGTATTGACTCACTTAAATCGCTAAGATCAATTCCACTTTAAATCGCTGAGACTAATGAAAAAAGGGTTGTAATTTTAGAAGGACCAAAGCTATAGACGGAATAAAAATTTTAGGGTTTCATAATTGTTTTTGAAAAAAGAGATTTCTCAAGTATTAATTAAGCCAAAATTTATAATCCCAATTATGTTTTTCCTATATATATTTCATATGCTTATCGTTTCCACCACAACCCAACAAACAGGCACTTGTGAAAGAGCTTTCCTAGCTACATAATCATTAGACTTAACATTTTGCATTGACGTTTATTCAGGATTTTATTAATTCACATATTGTATGGTTTTCTTCTTCTTCTTCTTCTTCTTCTTCTTCTTGGTTGCGACAATAATGCTCCTACCACCCACCATTTTTTCCTTTTTTTTTTTCATGAAAGGGTCAAAAACTAATATGCCAGTTATTTAGTAGATGTATTTTCTTTTCTTTTATTTTAGCTACATATTAATTCAGGGAATTGGGATGGGACAATGTATAGCGCAGAAAGGAAATTTAAATTAAGAAAGTAAAATTTAAACAATTAATTTTGAAGCTAATTTTGTTGCGGATTCCATTGCGAAAAGATTGTTCTTATCCTTCTAGAGGTTCTCATTCTTCAAGACTAATGAGTTTTTTAGAGCTGATATTGCTAGGTTATTTTGGTCTCGCGGAGTGTGAATATTATGTTGCAAGTTTTAACTTTCTCCTTTAAATTTAAAAATAAAAATTAAATTTTAAAGATTTAAAGTCGATAAGATTTTGGAATTTCGAAAACAAGAACTGATATAGATCATTAACATGATTTGGTAATTTACTTAATTCTTAAAACCATGTATACTCAATTTAAGGCGCATCTTTAAACAAATTCAGAAGAAAAATGTAGTGATCTGTCAGATACATAATTGGCTCAAAAATATATATACAACAAATTTGATTTAGTGCCACTAAGAAACTTGGCCTGAAGTGCCAGTGGTAAGAAAACGCTCACGCCGTCGTGGGGATTATCCCCTTTCTGATTAGGCGATGGGCCGTGGATTGCCCATAAATTAATGAAGCCCATTAACTCTCTGCATGGATTGAGGTTGGGTGTTTGTTGGGACGCTTGATTTGGTGGCCTTGAGGCTTAATGGTAATTAGTTTTTATTCCAAAAAAATTGACTGTCCGGGTATTTTAACTACAGAATCAGGCCCAAACCGAGGACCAACAAATCACCGATCCATGGGCAGTGCAGTAATTGTGTTTGGAATTTGGAGACATTCTGCTTCTTTCGCAGGAGGAAAAGGTTTCCTTTGCTTTTATGAATTGTGAAAGGTACAAAAACGTTTCCCTATCATTCACATGCTAAGGTAACTTACCTATATGGTATATATATATATATATATTTATATATATCCATTGAAAATATAAGTTAATATTATTGTTGGGGATAACAAGCAAATTCGCGTTCTTTGTCACGACCCGAAACATGGGCCGGACCGGCACTAGGCCCAGGTAACGCTTTAAGGCCCCCGAGGCCCGTAGTAAGCCTGACATCAATCAAAAATTCTCCTTTCTCAATATAAATTTTTCAAACATTATAGGCCCATACTACTAGAAAAAATAAACCTCAAGATTTTATTAAATCTCGGCCCAAATTCATTCATCTACAAACATTTTCATTAGTTCGGGCCCAATTAAACAATACATCAATCTAATATGGGATTCACAAAATTATTTCGTCTATATTAATTACACCGAACTAATCCGGTATGTAAATTCTACAACTGCGGAGGGTCACTTTAACTATGAAGTATACATAGCTTTTCTTTTTATACATTATAATTACATTGTAAAATAATTATATAAAACTGGGGAAAATTTTCTTCTAGTCCTGCACGGCAAAGGAACATAATCTTTAAGCCGAATTAAAGAGCAAATTTACTTCCTAAAAAGGTTAAACAGGGATATGTGAGCCTTCTAGAAGAAAGTAATACCGTATAGCACAAACACACTCATTCACAAAATGTAATAAATATATTCAACTCTAGGTCATCGACTAGTTATATGCTCACGCAGCCAGTCCACACAAAATGGCATATCATCAGCACTCACCAATTCATTAAACATCTTCATGAACACACTCACGTGGAAATTAGTCAGTGGCTGGCCACCTGAAACCCCAACGGAGCCGTCCTTCACACATGGCTCGCCCTCTCATACATGTGCACGCAGGGAGCCGATCCCCCATTACGGCAACTGGTCTTTAATCCTCACTGGACCAAGTCCTCTCATTATTTTCCATATCTCTCGTTCCTTTTCCATACCAAAACAGGGAGGCAACCCGGTTGGGTCCTCCATCCAAATCTAGATCCATCCAAGTGCTCACAACAGGAGCCACCCTTGCGGGCTACAATCAAATCTAGATTGTCAGGTTGCGCAACAACAAGAGAGCCATCCTGTGAATTCCCATATAATCTATATCATAGGTGCACAATCGGGGGGCGCCGGAATCTCCCATTTTCCCGGCCGACCGTCTCAAATGTTCAAAATCATAATCGGGATCATAATCACAGGACCGTCCTCACACCCATGAGTGGTTCCACTTCATCCCAATTCCACACAAACAAGGCATAACATATGTCACAAGCACAGGTAATCAAACAATGCAATCAAATGCAGGACATATTGATCAAGTTGAGCATCAAATTGCAATGCACCAATTAGGGCATTTCATTCTTTAATACAATTAAAAATTAAATAAATGATATTTAACAACAACAAAGATAAAATAAATAATAATAATAATTAATAAAATAATAAACAATGATTAATCCAAAATAAATAAATCAATTGGAATAATTTAAATAAATAATAATGATATCATAAAATGATCTAGAGCACTTAATTTATATATGTATTGAGTTATAGAATTAATCTAAATAAATTATACTAAATTATGTTATTACTTACAACTAATCTAATTTCTATTGAAATCAGGCAGCACCTCCCCTAAAAGTAGGACTATCTACCTGTTTAAATTATCACAATAATATCATATATATATCAATCAATACACACAGCCCATCCGTCGGGCAACTCACAACAACATTTCACATCCGCCAACATTTTCGTAACTCAACATCCGTTAAGCTTCTTGTATTCAACAAATTAATTCCAAATTCACATATTAATAACTAAGAATTCCAAATGCAATTAATTAAACAATTTATATTAACTATTAACCTCCAGACGATATTCATTAAAGTTTCCTAAATTAGCTTACATACAATATTAGCTAAGAATTAAATTTGTTTTTTTTTTTTTTTTTTTTTTTATCAAACCTCCTAAAATATAATTATAGTTCATGCTTAATTAATTTTGACAAAGTTCTAAACTCATTTGCAATACATATTCTAAAATCCTTAAACCAATAATAACTTAAATATTATTCCGCTATCGCAAAAATCCGCATACTAAATCAATTTAATTTAATGACAAAGGACTAAAAATGTTCTGTATATATTTAGGCTATTCCAATAACCTAATTTCTTTATTATTCAATTTAATTTAAACTTTAATTACTCAAATTAAATGTTAGTAATTAACTAATTCAGAATTTATACGGAAAATTGAGAATTTTGAGTTTGAGGCGTTACGATTGAAATTTGGGCGACAAGTTCCCACACCTCGCGAAAGAAAGAGGAACATTTGTCCCTTGGTGCCTCACCGGAGGCTCGCCGGCCGGTACGCCGGACCGCCGCCGTTATCCGCCGTCCACGGTGGCCGAGAAAATCGCACTCTTTACCCGAAATTTGCTGACTCGCACACCAAAATGCTCGAAATCTTATGGGGGGACTCCAATCGCGTGTTCCATTTGAAAACTGGGGGCTGTGCCTGCTTTAGCCGGAAATGCCCCGACAGTTGGCTTCGCCACTGCATAATTGGGCAGGTCCGTCATCCGAGCTTCATCGCCGGGAATTGTTTGGGGAAAAAAAAAGATAAAAAAAAAAGATCTCCGAGAAGAGGGGAGTGCGACCGAAAGCGTGTCCCTCGACCCTCAAGCTGCCGGAATCGGCGTGGATCGCCGGAAATTGGTGAAACACGAACTGTCCAGGAGGAACAGCTCCGTCTCGCTTCCAATTGAAGCTTTTCCGCGCGAGAGGAGGCTGGAAAACACGACCACCAGTACCAGACGAGCGACCGCCCACCTCGCTTTCGTGTGAGCGGTGGCCGGAAACGAGAAGGAAAGGGAGGAGAGGTGGCTTGCTGTCGGCACGGCCCAGAAGAAGAAGGAGAGAGGAAGAAAAGAAAGAAACCAAAGATCGGGTTTCCTAGATCATTCCGGTTCGATTCGAAACCGGTTGATCTGATCAAACAATTTGGCTCGGATTTTGCTTGATTCTCGAGTTTTTCCACTGGTTTTTCATAGTATTCGCGTGGTTTTCGAAAAATCAATTTTGAATTTTTCGGGGTCCGGTTTGATTTATTTTGATTATTTTAGTTAGGTTCCCATAACATTTCCTCCATTTTAATTAATATTAATCATATTGATAGAGTTTTATATTATTTCTCGGGAAATTTAAAGGTCTCGAATCGCGAAAATTTCCAATAGAATAGTTTGGGCTTTGCCTAATTGGCAAATTTGGGCTCAAATTAAAATTGTTTGCGTATTTACAGCCCCATACCGTCAACATTCGAAACGATTTTTGATTAATAAAAATTCTAAAATTTTTGAAAATAAAAATTACGGGGGTGTTTTCATCTCCCCCCCTTTAAGGACAATTCGTCCTCGAATTAGAAATCTAGTGGAAAGTATAAGAATGGATACATAGGGAATTTCCAAAGTCATACGAAAGTTACTTCCAATATGAAGGGAGGACAGCTCAAGAGTAGCTAATATAAATCTAGGAAGGAAAAGAGATCGGGTATTCTAATTGTACTTCTATCACCAACCATCATATTTTAAAAAAACAAAATTCCGTTTAACTATTAGTACCACCTAGCTAAAGCTTACAAGGAACTTAAAATCATTACCTAAATCTCGATTACTTATCTGCAGAAAGCTACTGAAATCTTTTTAGAAGAATCTTATCTTTGAATAAATCTTTACAAGAAAATCGGGTTTAATAATAAAATGATAACGTGTATATATTTTCTCAAGATTATATAGTTCCACTTGAAAATCCAAAATTTTTTATTTAGGCATTTCTCCATTAAAAACCAAACATATAACTCACCAAAAGAATAAAAACAAATCAAAATTTAAAATTTATTTTAATCGATAAGAATTAACTCATCAATTCACATATACCTCTTCAGTATCTTTTTACTAAAAACTCCTTCGTCAATCAAAATTTTGAAAACTACTTTACTTTAATCCAAGATTTTCAAGAAAAATCATTCTCATAAACCTTTAGTTGTCTTATAGTATCACCAAGCAATTCGAGCACACTCTTCTTAGTTCTTATCTTTTTAATACCTTTCATTGCACCTAATGTTTGCTATTAGTTCATCCTGAAATATTAAATACTTCTCATTTAATTATTTCGTCTCCTAATCATCGTTACCTACCTTAAATATTCACCTTATCTAACACCTATCAACAAAAAGTTTTCCAATAAAATTCCTTATCTAAAGTTCTAGTTAAGATATCTGAATTCTTCTAATATTTTATCTACTAGTTAATCCTCTATATTTATTACATAACTCGTCATAGATTATCCTTATACCTTTAAACTCATCAACTTCATTTCCTCTAATGTTATTTTCTTCCATTTATTACGTTAAACAATCCTATACTTCTTTAAATCTAATCGTCACTTAACTTTCTTATACCAAAATCGGCTAACCCGACATTTTCCAGCGTTTTCATTTTGTTTTCTTCAAAAAACTTTTGGGGGGGGGAACCTTTAAAACTTTTAATTTTGGGGGGTTTTTCTACCTTTTAACCTTTATTTATTTATCACCCCCAGTTCTTTATTCTTTCTTTTTCCCCAAAATCTTCTTTTTCAAATTTTTTTACGTGTATCCTTGTAATCGTTTTCAATTTTATGAATCTAAATCTCTCTGCTTTTTT